>JAODAL010016492.1:0-80497 GCA_025379985.1 Phyllomedusa bahiana
GAAAAAATTTTAAAAACAATATATCTGCTTCTTTGTTGTTTCCAGAAACTATCTTTGATGTTTTACAATCAACTATATATATAAGGATGTTTTCGGTAGTGCATAGCATAACTTTAATAGGTATATGAGGTAATTTTCATGATTATCTGTATTTGTTCAAGTTTCTTTTTTGTTGTATTTTGTATTATTCAGTTGCTCACTTTGTGCCTTTTTAAATTTGATGGTGTAACATGTCTTCTTTGCCTACTATATTCATGAAGATTAACCGCACCTTAATTTATGATTATTTTCACTTTATTGAATTCTTGGTGCATATATTAGACCTATCAATATACATTGTCACTCTCTATTTTGAAGTAAGCTTTCAGTCATTAAAGACCTTTTTCACATTTGCCACAATTGTAAATAATATGGGAGAGCAGAAAATTCAGCCACAGTTCAGTAATAGGAAAGCAGCATGAACTTTTATGACTGAATGGTTACTCCAGAACGCAAGGTGTATTGATGAGTCTGATTTATGCACCAAGAATTCAATAAAGTGAAAATAATCATACATTTATGTGTTTTATATTCATGAATATATGAACTTCAACTTGCATTTATTACTACTATTAATTTCCAATGCAAATGAATATTAATTGACTCTGATAAATTACACAAAACAGAACAAATAAAAACTTTGAAAGAGTAATGACTAGTGTTGAGCGATTATTATCGACAAAGTTGAAATTGGCACAGTTTTTATGTTGATCGAAATTTTTAGATCATGCGATAATTTAGGTTAAAATCTGTGCATCATCTATTAAGATCGTGCCATTTTCGGCGCTTATTGTCATTTTGGCGGCCAGCAAATCAGCTTACAGAATAGAGCAGGGTGAGATGTGTGTGCAACGTCATGACTGGATGTGATATGGTTGCGATTGGCTGGAAAAATCACATGACCTCATTTTACATAGAACAGCGTTTCCTGTTCACCTCAGTGTCTCTGAGCGTCCTCAGAGCAGAAGGACTGCGCTCTGCTTGTGTCCAAACAGCTCAGTGAAATTATTCTATTTCTTCACAGAGAAACCTCTACCATTAGCTGTGATCCTTACAATTTAGATAGATTATAGATTGGAAGATTTTATGTAGTTAGCTAGAGAATTATAAAGGAGCATCTACCGCTGTAAAGTCAGGGGGGAGCGAGGGGGGGGGGCGCGGGTGAACACAGACAAGCTCATAAAGTATACTGATAAAGTTCACCAAGACTTAGTGTAGACATTGCACTGCAATAGCTTTATTATTAACAGTTTTCTATTGAAATATTTCCTGATGTTGGCAGCCTTGAACTTATAGGATACACATCTTTTTCTAGTAACTGCAGGTCTCTTTTTAGGTGCAAAACTCCACTTTTATTATCAGTATACATTTCAGATAGGTGTTCATTTTCAATTTTGCCCATTCCACCTTTGTTGATTATCCACCTTGCACTAAAATTTGAATCAAAATTTTTATAGTCACCACGGTGAATTGAAAGGTGCCAAAAAATATCTGATTATACGAATACATAAAGATACTGTTTTTTTTGACTTTGGCGCACTACACTTTGTTCTTTAGGCACCTTGCCTTAAATTAAAAACAGAAATTTTAAAAGTCACCACAGGGAATTAAAAGGCCCCAAAAATCTTTTATTTACGAAACATAAAGATACTTTTTTTTGATTTTGGCGAACTACACTTTATCATGGGCCCCTTTGCACTTAAATTAAATAGCAATTTTATAGTCACCAAGGAAAAAGGGTGCCAAAAATACCTTTATAATCCAATACTTTTAAAATAGGGTTTTTTTTACTTTGGCGATAGTTTTGGGAATAGCACTTTGCATTAAATTTAATAAGCAATTTTTAGTCACCACATTAATTGATAGGTCCAAAAATACCTTGTAAACCAATACTTTTTCAATACGGTTTTTTCACTTTGGCGGGCGGGGAGTTTTTGTTGATAATCTACTTTGCAGTTAAATTTGAATCCACAATTTTGTTTTTTTTAAAGGGAATTGTATTTGCCAAAAAAGCTTAAAATTTTCCTTACTTTCAATTTTTATATGGCCCTGCCCCCCCCAATACCCCAACCCCCAGGAATTTCATTGCCAAAAACCCCCTGCCCTGGCAGCCCCCGTGTCATCTAAAATTTCAAGGCGTTTTCGCATCTTGGGGCCGGGAAAAATCCATCGACCACCGAAAAATGGACTAGTAAAAACACGGGCCCAAATCCGCATATCTGTGTACAGCTCACTGGGACTGGGTGGATGTTTCGGGGTGACGGGCTCTCAGGGTCGCGCCCTCTTCAAAAACCCCAGGATGGGCAGGGTTTTTTTCCCCCCAAGTCCTCTGTTGGCATCACGTGCCCAGAGAATCCAGCCGTGTTAAATTTAAACTCTTGGGGACCGTCCACACACAGGTCAGGGCGGACCCCCTCTGCAACGGAAAAGAGCGCTGGCTGGGTGCCAAAACTTTCCAGGCAAAATGTGGCGATAACGGGGAAATCTGCTGGGAGCCCTTAAATCGGGGGGCTGAGCACTCCCTTGCCTGCACTGTCAGAACCTTTCGCCAGAAAATTTTTAAGAGCTACCCCGGGGCTGGGCTGCCGCGAGAAGCCGAAGTCTAAGTTCCACTTCCGCCGTTCCACTCTGCTTTTCCCCCGGCTGCGTTCAGCGCACCGGCCTCCCCCAACCTCCATTGTTGACGTGCAACACCTGGAATTCCCACCCCCACATGCTCCACGATTGGGCAGCAGCGCAATGCCATTACGCATACGAAGTACACATGGCCTACAAGCAGCGGTCGGACCCGGGGGTGTTGACCACCGGATGGAGCAGTGAAAGAGCTCTGCACCACCCTTCCATTTTTTGAAGAACCCCCAAAAAAGGTCAGTGCGGACAATCCCTTGTCACTGACTTTTGTGGGATCTTATTTTGAACGATCGGGGACACTCTAAACAACAGCCCCCCGCCACGACGGAGGGGGAGAGGGACACAGAGGGGACCGGGGGCCTTTCTCTCCGCAAACCCCAAAAAGGGCCCGACTTTTCCCAAAATTTTCTCGTTTTTCATTAGCAGTGTTCGGGTCCAGACTAGTCAAGGTGGCCATCAGCTCTCAGGGTGCATCATCTCAGGCAAGCGGGGGCTGTGTTAAAGCTGTGCCGGGAGGGGAGGAGGAAGGGGGGATTCCTAGACATCGACTTTACCGACCCCCTGCCTTGGAAAGGGGTTGGCAAAAATTTGAGGGGGAGGAGAAGATGAGGAAAACAGTTTTGCTAGTGCCCCCGACCCAAAGGGGCGGGGGAAATAAGGGCTCCATCCCACATGATCTTGGTGCTCCATTCCCCCAACAGATCCTCGCATTAAGGCCAAAAAAATGAACAACATTACTGGGGCCACCCTCCTGACCCCGTAAAAAACAAAACCAGCATTTTCCTCCACCCACCCAAATAGAGATAAAAGCGGGAAAAGGAGCCCCTTCTGATTGACCCAACTGGAGACATCGTTGCGTCTGCTTCACATTTTTAAAATGCACGTGGAACAACATCAGGCGGACACATAGAGTGCCAATAGCCGAGCGGCAGCCAAAAGGGGGCAGAAGCCTATGGGTGACCTCGGCAATCTTTGTTTACCACCTCCCCAACTCATGCAATGCGGGGCCACACCAACACACAGGACCAGCTTAAGATCATGGGGCACGACTATGGCCTCAACACCGATGTTTTTGTATGTTTCCGGACCCAATAGACTTCTGGGACCCAAAAATAAAAATGGCCCGAGCTGCTCGCCACCCCATAGGGGTGTTGTCCTTGCCACTTTCAGCGCATATTTAGGGGCCCTTTTCAGCACACTGGAGGATCATTACAACAAACGCATCCCTTTCCACAGAAAGTGATCGTTTGATTTTCATAAATAAATCGGGGCATGGACTCTGTATGTTGTCCCCAATTCCCGAGCCCCTTATTGGGGCCCCAATTCACATTCCTCTTCAAACAGAAAGGGTCCTCATAAAAAATTTTTTTTAAAATGACTTTTCTTACTCAATTTTTTTCTCTTTTCCCAACTTCTTTTTGCGGGTTTTTCTGTGGGAGACGGAAAAGGCACAAGGGTTTTAAGACAACACCGATTCGTTTACCACTTCATTTTTAAAATTTTTTCGCATGTCAAGGGGTTATTGGGCATGTTCTGGAATACAGCTATAATTATGGCCCTTTGGAACAGAAATGTGACTTCTAAGGGGCATTTTTCCCTTTCACAATTTTTTAATATGGCTGAGAACCCATTTTTAAATTTTTTTGATTTCATGAGCTTGAGATACAGAAATAATCATTTTCCTTTGAACAAAAATGGGCTTCAAGGGGCTTTTCCCCCCTCACAATTTTTAACAGGGGCGAGAATCATTTTAAAATTTTTTTTTGGGCATGCGCTTTAAATGCAGCAATACACAGTCCTTTTAAAAAAAAAATGTTTTTCTAACAGACATTTTTCTTCCAAATGCCAAAGTGGCTCAAGAGTCAGCTTTGAATTTTTTTGGGGGTTTTTGCTTTAAAATGCAGCAACACGTCCAAAAAAAAAAAAATGTTTGTTTCTAAAAACATTTGTTCTTACAATGTCCAAAAATGGGTCAAGGTCTGCTTTGAATTTGAGGGCATTTTGCTTTGAAATGCAGCTATAATCAGGTCCCCATTAACAAAAATTTTTTTTTCTAACAGACATTTTTTTTTCACAATTTCAAGATGGCCAAGGGGGAGGTGGGGGTTTCAAAAAAAATAGGTAGACACTGTAAAGGGCAATAATTCAAAAGACTTGTTTTTTTAAGATTTTTAACATGGCTATCAATCCCTTTTTTTGAGACAACCCCTTTTAAAACAATTAAAAAAAGAGAAACAAAAATGGTGGGATTCCACCTATTTAAAATGTTTCCCCAGAATTAAACTACAAAAAACTTGCTGTACAAAATAGCTGGTAAAAAAATCCCCGAATTGTACAAGGGGGGTACAGAAAACTTTACCAATGAGGTTATTCAAGGGCTGGGGTATGGAGCACGACAGAAACAAAGTACAGAGACAATTTCTCCGCACGTGATTAAAAAAAGAAAAAAAAAATCCAAAAAAAGGGCACCTTGGGGAACAGAGCTTAACCACCATATTCCAAGTGAAGCCAATTTTCCCACTCATACGGAAAAGGGGCAACGCTACCCCGGACAGGACAGTATATTCCAGTGAACTAAAAGTGGTTAAAGACCCAATTTTTCCGGGCCCTTTTTAATCTGTGGGCAAACAGGTTTAATGGCACTGCGTACGGGCAGATATATTAATGCCATTTTAACAAAATGGGGTTCAAAGACTCCTTTTCCCCACTTTTTAATCTGGGGGCATCAGGTTTGGGCTCATGCTGTGCCCAGGATAGGGATATCAAATTTCCTGAAACTAAAATGGGGGTTTAAAGACTCCCTTTTTTTGGCACTTTTTTTAAACTGGGGTCATGCAGGGGTTTGGGGGTCAAGCGCGTTTCCACGACTGGGTAAATTTAATTCCATTCAATAAAATGTGTTCAAACATACTGCCGCTGCACTTTTTAATTTGGGTGATGCGGGTTTAAGTTTATGCTGTGGTCAAACAGGGAAAATGAATGGTTGTGATTTTTTTTCTGTGGCTTTTTTTAACCTCAAATTTTTCCTAAGATGTAGCATTATCCATTTGACTGTTTGGGATGTTAATTCCAGCTTCTCCCGCCCGTTTTGGGGGAAGAATGAAGGGTTTTGTTCTCCCATAACTTAAAAGGTCATCGTCATAATCGACCCTCACATGACTAAGGTCAATATGGTCGACTATCGACCACGACCCATGCGATGGGCCCAAAGCAATCGCTCAACACAATAATGCACAAAAACATATTGATGTTAACTCTGTCTTTGGGGTTTGGAAAATCACTGACGGAGAATTATGAAAAGTCTGGAAGTAACTGCCTCACTGAGGAGATGGGGCAGCAAGTAATGCACACATACAATTTTTTACAATTAAATTGTATCTGACTAAAAAGTCACTAAAATATCTGAAGGAGTACAGTAACTACAGTGTTTACATTGGAAAACAATTTTTAAAGCTGTGACAAGATGCTGAAACTACATACATTGGACCAAGAAGCATTGGCTTCAGGTGAGGCTGCACAGTCACCTTGGGGACAAAGCAAATAAATCAAACAGATACAGAATCTCAAAGCACACGATATAAAACTTTAGTGGAAAAAAGACTTCAGCAAAGCGATATCCACATCTAAATCAGTGATGAAAAAACTATCCTATTATTCACAATTTACTATAAAATAAGCTCATAAGCCCAAACCTGAAGAAAACACCCATATATTATCATTTTTCTCTACGGCTAATCCTGTTGTGCTTGAAACCTTCTACAGCGCTTCCACTATAAACTATTACCGTAAAAGTCAACAATTGCCAATAAGAAAAAAATGTCAACTAGTAGTGAAACCTGTCCTATTCCTAAAACAAGCGGTATAAAAATAAATAGCAGGGTGTAAAATTCCAATACATCTATAAACTGTAACACATCACAAAATGAACCTAATAATTCTAATCAAGACTCTTCTCTCACAGCTGGAAGTCCTGTTAAACAAAAAGATAGATTAGATGAATTATGTGAAGATTTACAGGAACTTCCAATAAACCTAGACTCCTCTATAAATTCACAAGAAGATTTACTAGAAACTATATTGACTACTAAACAATCTATATATCAAGTGTTCCTACAAGAAATGATGATTGCTTTACATTCCTCATTACATCATTCTATAACAAGTACTAGGGATGAGCGAATCGATTCTAACAAAGTATAATTCGTTTAGAATTTCAGGAAAAATTCAGTTCTAAATGAAGTCGAATTTCCTTGTGATTCGTGGTAATGAATGTAAAATGGCCGCGAACACATGGCGTGACATGGGGCACAGAACTGTGGGAGAAAGAAAGAAACCCCCTCAATGCCATGACATGCAGACATGCAGCCAATCGGCAGCCAGTCAGCTTCTGTGATGTCACGGCCCTATAAATAGGCCAGCAATTTTACATTCTGCCACTTGACACTGTCTCTTATGCACAAGGATCTCTATGTAGCTGCACTAGATTGCACTCTGTGCTAAATACTTCGATTTTACAGTTACTGGTGTGAAATACCTTTCAACTACACAGTGTGTGTGTCATATACACACATGTTCCTGAACCAGCGTCTTTTATTTTGGGATATTGCTCAATATTTGTGATGAACTCTCTTTGAAATACATTGTGTGTATTTCTCACATACACACATCTCCATTACAGCCAGTTCAGTCTTTTGGGATATTGCTCTCTGTGCCAAAGAGTTAATTTTTTTCACGTATAAGATGAAACAGTTTTGAAATACAGCTTGTTAATTTGTCATATACACACATCTACATTAAACAGAGTTTGTTTTATTGTAAATTTTTGATCCAACAGTATGTCAGACAGAGAGGTGGCAGGCCCTTAATATGGGAGGGGCAGTGGCACAAATGTTCCTGGAGCAGGCACAGGTCGCAGCACAGTAAGGGGACATTGCAGCAGGGGTCACTCGGCGAGGCCAGAGCTATCGGTGTAATCTAGCGGCCGTATGTTGACCATCAATCCAACGGTTCGTAAATGGTTGACTTGGTCATCCACTTCCTCCCAGATGACATCTGACAACTCCAGCCAAGAGTCGGTGGGTTCATCAGACATAACCCTTAGTTGACATGGCCTGGACCCTCACCTGTCCTCAACCCGCCTCTGTCCCTTTCTGTCCCCTCAGCCAGAGAACTACTATGTGTCTTTGCACCACTATACAGCGAGGACAAACTATTTGAGGACAGTGAGCAGCTACTGGGCAGCAAAAAGGTGAGGCAGACATCCGCTTCTTCTTGCAGTAGGCGGGCAAGTAGTGATGTGGAGAGTGGCAAGGGAGATTATGTTATGAGCGGTCAGGCTCTGTACACCGAGACTGTTGGTGTAATTCGCCCCCCTACCAGCAGAGATACTTTCCACCCGAGTGTCAAAGAAAATGAGAGGAAGAAAAAGGGCAGGCAAGTAGTGATGTGGAAAGTGGCAAGGGAGATTATGTTATGAGCGGTCATGCTCTGTCCACCGAGACCATTGAGGCACATTCGCCACTCCAAGAGCAGAGATAGTTTCCTCCAGCGTGTCAAGGAAAATGAGAGGAAGAAAACGGAAGCCAAAGAGAAGGGCACCTGGGTGGAACTGAAGCTTCACCCAGCTGAACCAAGAGAAGATCACTTCATATGCACTCATGGAAACGAACCTGAGCTCCTTGAGCCCATTCCCTACGAGTTTATGGCATAATATCACAATATCCTTTGCAAAATATTCCATTGTTGCTTAAGCATATGGATGTGATGGTGCCACGTAAGACTTTTTAAATTTTATATGCAGGGGCAAGCACTCTCATACAGACAGAAATTTCTCATGCACTACCCGGGTCTTGACTGTCTCCTGAGGAAGGCTCAAGGTCTTAGAATAAACTTCTGGCCTTTGCACCCTGCTTCGGCACGACTGTCTGCGTTGCAGTGTCATCAAATTTTATTCTGAGTATTCAAAAGGTCATTTTTGCTGGTTTTGGGGTAATGCTGCTGTAAAAGACAGTGATAGTCATTGTCCTATTCAAAAAAATCTTGTTTCAAATAGTCTTTTCTTCTTATTAATTTTATTGAGTGTCTGAAAGGTCATTTTTGCTGGTTTTGTGGTCATGCTGCTGTAAAAGACAGTGATAGTCAATGTCCTATTCAGAAAAACCTTGTTTCAAATACTCTTTTCCTCTTGCTAATTTTATTGAGTGTCTGAAAGGTCATTTTTGCTGGTTTTGGGGTCATGCTGCTGTAAAAGAGGTTCCAGGGGTGCCAATAGGGCATTACTCTTGTCAGGGGACCTAATCAAAAAGGTCCCAGTGGTATGTTAAAAATAGGAACTAGTAATGGTTGGGATCCCCATTTAATTTAGCTACATGGGGCTCTGAAATGGTTAATAGATGAATAATGACAGCTCTGGCTACCACTGCACCCCTTATAACTACGGCCCTGCCAGCTGAAGCTCTGTGTTTCCTCGTTGGGCTGTTCTTTCTGCCACCACATATATGACATGTTCATGGGCTCTGGTGAAAAAAGTGATAGGGGTCTCCTGCCAGTTACCATGTGCCATTTCCAATACCGGTGTCTTCTTACGTGTCAAAGGGACCCCATAGCAGCTGCTACCGCTGTACCTGCAGTTAGTCATTGAAAAGAATGAATTATTTTAGCCTGTGAATTTTTTTCTATGACTCTTAGAACCAAATTGTCTTCACTAATTTGTACCACATATCCAGTTTACTGTTTTGGATGGTAATTCCAGATTCTCCTCACCTGTTTCGGTATAAAAATTAACCTGATCATCTTCTCCCATTGACTGGAATCAGCGATTGATCGAGACTGAGATCGAAAATCGACACAATTTTCTTTAAAATTGGCAATCGGCTCGATCTAGATTTTTTTAGCTATCGCTCATCCCTAGTTGTGAGCTCTATAACAAATAAAATTATATTCCCTGAGTACCCATTTAAGCTTAGTGAGTGGGAAGCAAAAACCTTTCATTGTTAGATCAAAGATGGAAATGTATTTTTAATTTCCCTTGATCACAGCAAAAAAGGTGACCACATTTACTGTACATACATATTTGCACTCTATTGTCAGACAATGGAGGGAAAATAAATAGCAAAGTTATACTCAACTATTTCTTAATAGCCTATGGTCTAGCTGAGCACATGCCAGCAGGGCACATTGAACACCTATTTTTGTGAAGGGTAGGGATTCCATTAGTTTTAATTCCAGTAATCAAATTTTTATAATAGTTGCCTGATATGACCTCCTGCTGGACTTCTTAACCCAGAATAAGCAGAAACTTACTTTAAGAGATTAGAATTTCTACAAAATAATTTCCCATTAAACTATATATCAATCTGCTCAGCGTCTCCTGCTCTGGAAGATCAGATAGTATGTTTGGTGTGACAGATTCCCTTTAAGTACATGAGATAAGAATGAGAACAATGAATATCATTGAAAACTAACAAACTGGTACAAAAGGAGAGAGGTCCCTGCCCATTGGAGCCTATAGTCTCTAAAGGAAGGGTATAAATTAGTTAGATGTAAAAACCTTTAGAAGGTACTGCAAAAATCCAACTAGGGAGTCTTCCATGCAGTGTTCTCTGGAGGACAGACAGTTTACATACTTTTTTATCGAACCATTGCCTGTAATAAGATTTACACCAACTAAAATATTCTAGGAGATTACTTGAATGAGAGTTGAAGGAATCATAAAGCATTCAACCTGTTAGATGTCAGCCACCTAATGTTCGAATCCATTTACTTTCAGGCTGGGATGAAAAGGAAAATATGTAATCAAAAACAAATGAAGCTTTATCTTGGCGAGACATCATATGTGATGGATAAAAAATCAAAAATATTTCTACATAATTTAACTATTGAAAATTTTATATGAGCTATTTAGCCGATCAGTAGATTGAGGGGGATTGTGGTATTCCATTGAGCACTGTCACCTTCATCATTTTCCAGCCACAGTTTCATACTTTACAAAGGTGATTGTCACTGGATTTGCTGCTCAGGCCCATTTATTTAAATGGAACAGAGTTGCAGTGAGCAACAAAACCAGGCACATACGCTAAAATTACAGAGCTATGCCTTGAAAGCAAGGAAGAATAATAGGGGTTCTGTCAGTTGCACCCCCAATACTCTTGTATTAATAACCTATTCAAAGGATAGTCCATCAATTATCTAGCTTATGCATAAAAAGTTTATCTGGTTTACAAAAAAAAACCTCAATAACCTGTGTCGTAATGCTAACTTAATAGAGAGTTTTGTCAGCCAAGGACCTTTATAATTTAGCTAGAGAGGAAAAAGAATGTACTGTACAAAGATCTTTCTCTCTGGAGTAGCTGGCGATACACCAACAGCCCATTGGTTTCAATTGGTACTGAACATTCATTTTTTTTTCTATGATGGTGCTGAATGGGAATCAAACACTTGGTGCCAGATAGCTACTTAGATGATGGTTAACCACAGGGGTTTGCATCAGCAGAGCAATCTGCAATCTTCTTGTCAGTGGGGCATGCCTTTAGAAACAACTTTTAGAACTTTCCAAAAAAAAAACAACACCAGTTTCTCCAATTCTCCAATATCCTTTTGACCTTTGTCATTTGCCTCCATTTTCAAGGAATAAGTTCTGGAACATAGCTGCAAATATTTTACTCTGTTTCTTGAAAAGAGTTTTACTGAAGACAAGTCAGACAATGAGGTGTTCCAGGTCATCACAAAGTTGTTCAATGGAGGAATTTCAGGGCATTGTCTCATCCAGTCAATTGTTGTACAACAAACCAGACAAACCATATCTATGCTCTATAAATTGAAAAGCATTGCTTGATGATTATTTTTATATATATTTATTTGCTTTAAAGTTATATATTCATTTATATTTTTTCTTTCCCCAAGTAATGCTATAAACAATCTACAACTATATGTAAATCATTTAATAATAAAATATTTAATAATAAAAAAATACTTAGTGATTATAATAAAGTAGGTAAAATTCACCACATTAAAACATATTTGAAGCTTAGAAACTGCCAGGTTCAATGTAAGAGTATGTTCACTTTTGAAGACTACATAGGATCTTATGAATGAAAACGGTCTAGCAGAAAGAATGTCTTTGTTGGCCATAGCAACCATTCAGAGTTTAGCATTTATTTTTCCAGAGAACTATATGAAATGAAAGCTGAGTGCTGATTGGTTGCTATAGGCAACAAAGACGGTCATACTGTTATACAGTTTTCACATACAAGGCCCTATACTACCAGTTTTACAACCAAATAAGATATAGAAAGAGTTAAGTTTCTAAACAAATTAAATTTGATATCTTGTGCTAGTCTTCTACTAACAGTCTGATTTTAGCTCAGAGCTGCCATTACAATTTTGCAGGTTGTTACTAGAAGGTGTCAACAAGCTTGTCTACAGACATTACTAGAGATGGGCGAATTTCCCGAAATTCATTTCGTTCACTTCGCCCAATTTCTCGGCAAAAAATAACTTCGTTCTGAATTACTTCGGGACGAATCACATTAAAAAACAGCTATTTCCAGGCTGCACAGAGCCTGCAGGGTGCTGTAGAACGTTGTGCCATGCTTAAATATGCAGAGGGAGCTTGGTTTGGTCTTCATACAATGTTGTGTTTTAGTATGACACGCAGATGACTGCCGCCGCTCTTAGAATTGCTTCACCAAAAAACTGAAGGGGGAATGTAGCCTGATAAAGTCATGGCAGCTGGAAAAAAACAAGCTGAGGGCTCAGGTGGCAACACCAGTGACAGAGTGTGGAGGTGACGGCGGCAGCCAAAGCAGCATGAGCTCAGAGAGTGTCACAATGACATTCTGGAGGTGGCAAAAACAGGAGTAGGCCAAAGAGTGGGACAATGAAACAGTGTGGAGTTGACGGCATCAACAGCAGCATGAGGTCAGAGAGTGGCACAATGACATTCTGGAGGTGGCAAAAACAGCACTAGGCCACAGAGTGGGACAATGACACAGTGTGTAGGTCACAGCAGCAGCCACAGCAGCAGAAATGAGGTCAACAGTGGCAACAATTACAGAGTAGGTCACGGCATCACTCAGCACAGCAGAGGTCAGAAGTGGCACAATGACATTCTGAGGTGGAAAATCAAGTAGGCACAAGTGGGACAATGACACAGTGTGGAGGTCACGGCAGCACCACAACAGCAGCATGAGGTCAGACAGTGGCACAATGACATCATCACTTGGAGGTGGCCAAAAACCCAGGAGTAGGCCACGGGAGTGGGACAATGACAAATTGTGTGTAGGTAACCCCGGGCATGAGCCACGGGCAGCAGCATGAGGTCAGACAGTGGCACAATGACAGTGTGTAGGTCATGGCAGCAGCCACAGCAGCAGCATGAGGTCAGACAGTGGCACAATGACACAGTTGTGTAGGTCACGGCAGCAGCCACAGCAGAAGCATGAGGACAGACGTGGCACACAGAACATTCGAGGTGGCAAAAACTGGAATAGGCCACAGAGTGGGACAATGACACAGTGTGTAAGTCACGGCAGCAGCCACAGCAGCAGCAGCAGAGGTCAGACAGTGGCACAATGACAGATTGTGTAGGTCACGCATTCAGCCAAAGCAGGCAGCAAGATTTCATGACAGTGGCACAATGACAGTGTGTAGGTCACAGGCACGCACCAGCCACAGAGAGCAGCATGAGGTCACACAGTGGCACACAATGACATTCTGGAGAGTGGCAAAAACAGGAGTAGGCCACAGAGTGGGACAATGACACAGTGTGAGAGGTCACGGCGCAGCCAGAGCACAGCAGCATGAGGTCAGACAGTGGCACAATGACATTCTGGAGGTGGCAAAACTGGAGTAGGCCACAGAGTGGCACAATGACAGAGAGTGAAGGTGACGGCGGCAGCAGCATGAGGTCAGACAGTGGCACAATGTCAGAGTGTGGAGGCGGGAGGCAATACCAGTCCCTGGTAAAGATGGTTGGTGGCAGATGGAGAAACTGTCAACAGATGTGTGGCATCAGGCGGGTGGCGGCATCTGATTAGTGGCTGAGGCAGGTAGTTTGAACCCAGACTCATTTCTCACAGTTTGGGTGAGGCGTCATGGCTGATGTAGTCTGACGCCTAAGGCATTGGTGTGTGGAAATCCTGGCCAATCCACGCCTGATTCATCTTGACAAAGGTCAGTCGTTCCACATTTCCCGTGGACAAGCGGGTTCTCCTTGGGGTAACGATGGCCCCCCGCCACACTGAACACCCGCTCTGATGCCACACTACTGGCCCGGCAGGACAGCTTCTCCACTGCAAACTCTGCAAGTTGCGGCCACACATCCAGTTTGGCTGCCCAGTAGTCCAGCGGATCTTCTAACTGGGGTGGCAGAGTGCTGTCCAAGTAGGCCACCACCTGTTGGTTCAGGGTCTGCTCCAGGTCCTGCTGCTGCTGCTGGCGACTGCCCTCCTCACTAGGCAGGTGAAGGAAGCTGCTCATCAGTGACTCCAGACTCAGGTTGCTGCTGATGGAGCTGGTACTGCTCCTACCCCTCCATCTTCCCCCAGCAGCCGCGGCAGTAGTATGTGAGCACTAAAGAACCCCCCGGTCAGACCTGTCAGAGGAGGGACAATGCCGCACATAGGCAGCGGCCAACTGACTACAAAGGATTTCCCTATAGTATTTGAGTTTGTTCTCCCACTTAATAGCTGGGAAAAAGGCTTCCATTTTGGACCGGTAGCGAGGGTCCAATAGGGTGGAGAGCCAGAAGTCAAACCCTCTGCCGGAAGCTGACTATTCGGCTGTCACTAGCCAGGCAAATCAGCATGCTGCGGGCCATCTGCACAAGTGACTCCGAGGGGCTCCCTGCCTCCATCTCCACTGTATACTGCCACGGTGCTTGCGGGTCATCTGCCTCGTCTTCCTCATCTCCATCTACCTCCTCCAGCTGCTCCTGTTCCTCCTCTCTTGTCACCTGGGTAGAAAATCCACTCATTTCACCAGACAATGCTTCTGCTCCAATGTCCTCCTCCTCCTCCTCCTCCATTTCAGTCCCCACCGACTCATGTGGCCGCGAGATGTAGTCGCCATGTCTCCAGTCCCCTGCCCAGACAGATTTTTCAGCATCTGTTCCAGGACATGAAGCAGTGGAATGACGTTATTCATCCCGTAGTCCTGGCGACTGACAAATAACGTCGCCTCCTCGAATGGCCTCAACAAACGGCAGGTGTCACGCATGAGCTGCCACTGGCTGACATCAAAGTTACACAGGGGAGTACTCCTGTCCGCCTGGATCATCAAAAAATCGTTAATGGCCTTTCTCTGTTCATACAGTCGGTCCAACATGTGCAGGCTGGAATTCCAACGGGTGGAAACATCGCATATCAGAGTATGTTGGGGGAGGCCGTTCTGCCGCTGCAACTCGAGGAGGGTGTTCCTGGCTTTGTAGGAATGGATGAAGTGCATGCACAGTTTCCTGGCCATTTTCAGAATCTTCTGAAGATCGGTGGAAGACTTCAGGAACCTTTTCACAACCAGATTGAACACATGTGCCATGCAGGGCGCATGGACCATCCCTCCTCGGTGCAGCGCGGACACAATTTTCCTCCCATTGTCCGTCACCATGGTCCGATTTTTCAGTTGGCGCGGAGAAAGCCACACATCGATTTAATGCTGCATGACGCGGAGCAGTTCCTCCCCTGTGTGACTTCGCTCGCCAAGGCCAGCCAGGTGTAGAACTGCGTGACACCGCTGTGCCCTACAAATTTGGTATGATGGAGCAGTACTTGTGGAGACTGAGATGGTGCTGGTGGTGGAGGAGGAGGAGGCGGATATTGGCGCAGGAGCCGCAGTTTGACAACAAGTTGTTGGTGTGCCTGGGCCGGAAGCACATTCACCCAGTGGGCCGTAAAGGACATGTACTGGCCCTGACCGTAGTTACAGCTCCAGATGTCCGCGCTGCCGTGCACCTTGGAACAAACTGATAAGCTCAAGGACTGGTCCACCTTCTGTTCTACATATTTATGAAGTGCTGGTACCGCCTTTTTGGAAAAGAAATTACGGCTTGGAACTCTCCATCTCGGCTCAGCACAAGCCATTAGTTCTCTGAACGGTGCAGAGTCCACCATTTGGAAAGGGAGGGACTGCAGCACTAACAACTTGGACAGGAGTACGGTAAGCTTCTGCTCCTTAGGATGGTTGGACGCATACTGTTGTCTCTTTGCAATCGCCTCGCTGAACGACTCCTGGCGCCATGAGTAGCCGCTGGCCGCTGCTGCTGCTGCTGTTGCTGCGGCGGCAGGATGGACCACCACTTCTGAGCCACGTTTCTCCCAGGCCACTGGATGGTGACACTGCATGTGTTGACGTAGGGCCGTGGTGCCAACGTTAGCTCCCTGGCCACGCTTCACTTTCTGCCCACAGATTCTACATATACCCATATTCGGCTTCTCCGGTGTCTTAGCAAAGAACTGCCACACCGCCGAGTATCGGATTTTACCGCCAACGCTCCGCACTGAGTGACTACTGCCGCTGCTGCCTCAATGAGCCCCTGTGCCGCTACTTTCTTGGACCTGCGAAGCGGGTTTTTTACCCCGTGGCCGCTTGGCTCCCGACCTCACACTGCTGCTATCCTGCTGACTCACGGCCACATGACCCACTTGCTGGCTGCGCCGCTGCCTGACGTGCAAGCTGACTCCCACTTCTCCTGACGATGATGAAGCCCTTGCCTCACCCGGCTCCCAAGTGCGGTCGGCTACATCATCATCTATTTTTGTTTCATCGTCACTGCTGTCCTCATCACCGGTCTTGGTATGCAGAGGCTGACCCCTCACAACATGACCTCCCATGCCACTCTCAACATCTATACTTTGCCACCTACTGCAAGAAGCAGG
The DNA here is from genome assembly GCA_025379985.1 of Phyllomedusa bahiana. Taxonomy (NCBI): domain Eukaryota; kingdom Metazoa; phylum Chordata; class Amphibia; order Anura; family Hylidae; genus Phyllomedusa; species Phyllomedusa bahiana. The sequence continues at coordinate 16,542 of JAODAL010016492.1, forward strand.
GGATATTGGCCCCATTTCTTCTCTGCAAAGTAGCTGCTGACTGCCCTCCTCAAATTGTTCATCCTCGCTATATAGTGGCGCTGAGCCCAGACCACATAGTAGATCTCTGGCTGAGGGAACCGGATGGGACAGAGGCGGGTTGAGGACAGGTGAGGGCCGCTGACCCGCTCCCGGGCCATGCCAACTAAGGGTTGTGTCTGAGGTTCCCACCGACTCTTGGCTGGGGTTGTCAGATGTCACCTGGGAGGAAGAGGATGACCTTGTCAACCAATCAAGAACTCTTGGGTTGCTGAACAACACACGGCCGCTAGATGACAGCGGCAGTTGTGGCCTCACCGAGTGACCCCTGCTGCGATATCCCCTTGCTGTGCTGCGACCTGGGCCGGAATGTTTTTTGCCTCTGCCACTCGCAGGTGAAGAGCCTGCCACCTCTCTGTCTGACATACTATTTGTTCTAAAATGTACAGACATTGTTTGATGAAGATATCTGTATATGATAAATACACACCCTGTATTTGACTCCAAATGAACCCACTAAGAAGCTTGGGTAACCCTTGGATATAAATTGCGCTCCACAAATGGGCAGGAAAAATTGACTTGTATGTGCCGTTTAAAAACTCTGTGTATTTTACTGAATATAAAAGCACAAACAGGCTTAATCAACCTTAGGATATGAATTATGCTACAGAATTTCTTCTGTGGCGGTGAAAAACAAAGTTTCTTTTACTGAGTACAACTGCAGAACAACGCTTAATTAACCCCTGGATGTAAATTGCGCCAAACAGTTAAGCAACCACAAACTACGAGCTTTGTAGCGTGTTACAATGGCATGTTTTCTACGCTACACAACAAGAGAAAGAATTGTAATTAACCTTCGCTTGTGAATTAGGATACAGGAAAATTGTATTTTTTGACAGTGATAAAGACGGTTTTTTGGAGTCAACATAGCAACAGAACAACGCTTAATTAACCCCTGGATGTAAATTGCGCAAAACAATTGAGCAGCCAAAAATTAAGTGGTATTTGTATTGTAAAAACGCTGTTTCTTTAAATGAATAGAACAGGAACTGGCTTAGATCCCCCTTGGATATCAGACTTCAGGACTTCAGATCCAATACTTCAAAAAATCAGAAATAGAACATTGAGAGAAGCAGTCTTTGAGACAAGCTGAGACACCCCACAAAAATCGCTGTATAAAAATCAGTTCTTCAGTAAGAGCTTTCACAATCAGCCGCGGCAGCACCTTCCCTGATCAGTATAGTGAGAGGAGTGTGAGCTCCCAGCGTCGCGCCCGGACTTATATAGTGCGGTGACGTCACAGAATCCCGCCGGTCTCTGATTGGCTTCATCTCTGCACATGTCATGCAGGCTATGCCCTTCTTCCTCCCAGAGTGCTTTGCCGCATGTAACGCCATGTGCTTGCAGCCATTTTATCAATCAAAAGCACACTTCACCCGAAGTACCCCAAACTTCGACTTCGTTCAGAACAGAAGTTTTCCTGAAATTCTTAACGAATTCCACTTCGTTAGAATCAATTCGCCCATCTCTAGAAATTACACTAACCAGTTATGCAACTAAGCAGTGTCAGACTGCGGCGTCTGGGGCCCACAGGGGAGTTGATCTTGGGGGCCCACCCTACTGTACATGAAAATATTACTGGTGTCTCAGTCATAAATGCGCCCATTTTACCACATAATACAGTGTGCAAAACAGAACTGTAATGTAATGTGTAGTACAATATCAAGTTAGTCACACATTTGTCAGTCTAACATATCATAGACACATGGCTAAGTAGCTCCATCCATATCCCCCTCCACCCACATACAATATCCCCCTCCACGTTTCCCTTGGTCACGCACCTCACCACCTTCTAAAATACACACCAGCAAGAAAGTAAAAGTCTAACTCCTAATCACAGGGTCAGGTGTTCCCTCACTCTTACAATCAGGAACACATGTACGCTGCCACTATACCCGCGCCGATATAACCTACAACACTGCTATATGGAGACCACATAGTGGTCCGACACCAGCTCAGGTCACCATCACATTACAATATAAAAAATAACCCCTGAAATCAGGGACTCACCGGAGATGTCTTATCTGATGAGTCGTTCTCTTCTCTCATGAGTTGTTCTTATTCCCTTTTCTTCTGCATCCGTTCCACACCGCCATGATGACTTGTCCCGGCCACCACTCATCCCTGCAGAAATTACACACAAATATCTTAGAATCCTCAATTTTCCAGCATCTCTTTACCTATTCCCACCTCTGTACAAACTACCCAGGGGTGGGAGAGCGGGTACAAGCCATAACTTAGAGGCCTAAGTGGCTGGAAGGTGGGGAGAGGACTAAGCCCCTGGAGATAATGCTACAACTATGGGCTGCTGCCCTCTCAATTATATTACCAGGTAGGTAGGCAAGACCCTAGGTAGGTAGGCAAATGGGCAAGGTCCCAGGTAACTAGATAGGCCCTATTTAGGTAGGTAGACTCTCGCTGGATAAGTTGGTAGGCCAGCTCCAGGCAGGCTGGTGGGTACCTAGCCACAGGTGGGTAGGCAAATAGCACCCAGGTAGATAAGCAGGCCCCAGTTAGGAAAGTAGATAGGCTACAGTTAGGTTGTTGGACCCCAGTTAGGTAGGCTGTAGATAGGTGTTGGTGAGTCCCAATTAGTTAGGCTGTAGGTAGGTGATTTCCCCCAGTTAGGTAAGCTGTAGGTAGTTAGGGTCCCCTTTATATAGGCAGCAAGCAGTTAGGGGCCCCCTTTAGGTAGTATACAGGCAGTTAGGGCTTCCCTTGAAGTAGTATACAGGCAGTTAGGGTCTCCTTTAGGTAGTATACAGTTAGGGTTCTCCTTTAGGTAGTATACAGGCAGTTAGTGGCCTCCTTTAGGTACTATACAGGCAGTTAGGGGTCTCTTTTAGGTAGTATACAGGCAGTTAGGGGTCTCTTTTAGGTAGTATACAGACAGTTAGGGGTCTCCTTTAGGTACTATACAGGCAGTTAGGGGTCTCCTTTAGGCACTATAAAGGCAGTTAGGGGTCTCTTTTAGATAGTATACAGGCAGTTAGGGCCCCTTTAAGTAGTATACAGGTAGTTGGGGGCCTCCTTTAGCTAGTGTGCAGGAAGTCAGCCCTCCCCCCCTTAGCTACTGTGGAGGTAGTCAGGGCCCCCTTGACTAGCCAGGGCCCCCTCTGGTAGCCAGGGCCCCCTTTAGGTAGCCAGGGCCTCTTCTGGTAGCCAGGGCCCCCTTTAGGTAGTCAGGGCCGCCTCTGGTAGCCAGGGCCTCCTTTAGGTAGTCAGGGCCCCCTCTGGTAGTCAGGGCCCCCTTTAGGTAGTCAGGGGCCACTATAGGTATTCAGGGCCCCTTAGGTAGTCAGGGCCCCCTTTGTACTCAGGGCCCCCTATAGGTAGTGAGGACCCCCTGTAGGGGCCCGCTGTAGGTAGTCAGGGCCCCCTATAGTTAGTCAGGGCCCCCTATAGGTAGTCAGGGCCCCCTGTAGGGGCCCCCTGTAGGTAGTCAGGGCCGCCCGTTGTAGACAGGGTTGCTCTTTGTAGCCAGGGCCCCCCTTTCATTAGCCAGGGACCCCTTTGTAGTCAGGGCCCCCTTTGAAGTCAGGGCCGCCCTTTGAAGTCAGGGCCCCCATTTCATTAGCCAGGGCCCCCTTTGTAGTGAGGGCCCCCCTTTCATTAGCGAAGGCCCACTTTGTAGTCAGAGCCCCCCTTTCATTAGCCAGGGCCCCCTTTGTAGTCAGGGCCCCCCTTTCATTAGCCAGGACTCCCTTTGTAGTCAGGGCCCCCCTTTCATTAGCCAGGGCCCCCTTTGTAGTCTACTGCAGCCCTGCATAGGTGGCGCGGTGATGTGACGTCACCGCGCCACCTACTTCAGCAGTAGGGGCCGGCACCCGGCAGGCTTAAGGCCTAATGCCTTAAGCCTGCGGCGGCGCTTGGCTCCGCTAACACCGTGCAGCCCCGGGAGTCGGGGACATTAGTCCCCGGCTACCGGGCCCACAGCGGCTCGGGGCCCAGTCATCGATCCCCCGGCGGCCCAGTCAGAGCCTGCAACTAAGGCCTATACAACAGTAGACAACTTATTTAACAGTATCTGGTATAAACATGACAATTACCAGAAACTAATAACCAAAGCAAGTTTTGCTCAAATATTGATGCTGAAAGATATCAACTCTGGAACCTGCAAAATTGTAAATGCAGCTTTGGACTATAAAATAAAATAAGTCAAGATCAGTAAACGACCATGTATTTACAAGTAACTCAACATTTTACTTTTATAGTAATGTATAAAATACGCATACTATTTATCAAACCTATTCCACAAAGCAAATAGTTGCAAAAAGAAAACAAACAACTGTAAAAGATTGTTACATCTTAATATCTTTTTATAATATACTTTGAACTAACAACACTGTGCCTAATAGGGTCAATGAGGGGAAGAACATAAAAAGCCACAAACAAGCAAAACAAAGAGGTTCAAAGAAAGTCCTTGTGAAGGTGCAGGAAAAGGAACTTAGAAGCACCAATTATCTCCATTGAAGTGACATTTGTTTCAGCTACAAGTGCAGACAAATAATAACATTTCAAGATGTTAACAATCAACTGAAGATTGATCTCTGTATTCAGCAGGAGTTTTCATGAATTGAATACAGAGTACCCACTCTTAGATTTGCAGAGAGAATCTGTAAAACAACAAAATAGTTGTCTTCTCCATTTTGCTTTGCGTAACGTAATGAATTCAGTCTGCAATACAGTGTTTCAGTGTTTAGATGCCTCTGGGTGGAAATCGATTGATGCAAACTGTGTATCAAAGAAAATTGAATTTTATTCGGATTCTCAGAAAGACAATGCTTTCCACTAAATAGTAGAGGTCCTTTGGCTCTTCTGTAGTTCAACACATAAAAAATGATTCATTACTGAAGAATTTCCCTACAGATCGGCCAACTGAATTATGGGAAAACTCAACCAATGAATGCTATAGTATTGTAACATTTCTCCTCTACTCATTTGCTATAACATTTGTAGGTTTTAACATACAGTCATTTAAGTAGAATACCATGGGGGTATAGTGTCAGACACTTAAGTTCATTAAAGAAATGAACCAAAGGGCCTTTTGCAAAATGTGCACACCCAAGAAATAGCACCTAATAAGGAATGACATAAGGTCAGCTGCAGATAGAAAAGTTTTTCTGCTGAATCTTTGGGACTTTTTAGGCCTCGTTCACACGGCTTATTTCGCCGCGGATTTGCCGACGGATTGACGATCGTCAATCCGTCGGCAAATACGCGGCGAAATAAGTCACAGCCTATTTTCTATTGATTTCAATAGAAAATACGGCTCGTCGTTCACACGACGCGTAGTTCCGTTCCGGATTGCCGCCGCGGATTGACGACGGCAATCCGGACGGAAAAACAATTCACATGTCAATTATTTCCGGACGGATTCACCACCTACAATGATTGGAGATGGTGAATCCGTCGGGAAATCAGTTACAAATACGTGCCACACTTAGTGACACTTATTTGCAACTGATTTTCAACTGATTTCAGAACGTATTTACGATCGGCAATCCGTTGTAAATACGTTCTGAAATAAGCCGTGTGAACGAGGCCTTACTGTGTCAAGGAATCTCTCAGCTGAAGGACCCTTTAGGATTCCTGTAGGATAGTACAACAAAGAGTAAAAACTGATTCTGTATTGGAGAACATTTGAGGTAAACATAACAGACTTTCCATTTACGATATCCCCTTCCTGACAACGTAAAAAAAAAATATTCTGCAGAGCTGCCTAACATCTATTGGTTCCCTGACAATTGTAGCCTGTCCATAACTGGCTGTAACTAAGAGCCCCTGATTGATGGGTGCCATAATGGGGACCACACTGTTTCTCTGGACCAGAGGCTTCTAATCAGTGTCATACACAGATACCCCCATGCTGCAAAATACTTTGAACAGAAGTTTCAAGCACTAAGGGCCACATGTATGAAAACTGTCTAGGTCTAAAACTCACTTTGTTTCCCATAGCAACCAATCAGTGTGCCCCTCATTTTGTATAGTGCTCTAGAAAAATGAGAGGGGCGCACTGATTGGTTGTCATGGGAAAAAAGTGAATTTTAGACCTAGACAGTTTCCATACATGTGATTCTAAGGGCATGTCCACACGGCACGGGTTTTCGACCGGTTTTTCAGGCGGTTTGCGGTATTTCAGACCGCCTGAAAAACCGGCCGAAAATGAGTACAATTGTGCTCTATGGAAAACCCGTGCAGCAGTCCCCACTGCACGGGTTTTCCCCCCGGAACATAGGATATGCACAATCTTCCGTCCGGTTTCCGGACAGAACCTGTGCCTCACCCTGGGAGGGGGGAGGGCTGTTCTCCGCTCATCGCGGAGAAAAGCCGTCCCCCCCGCGGCCGTGGGGATGGCCGCAAAAAAGGACAAATACCGGCCTATTTGTCCACTGCCGTTTGAACGGCCCCTAAATGTACAATAACAATAGATGCTGTTTTTTAAGTCTTGAGTCAATCAGTTCTGAATTACTACACCTAGACCAGAGGCTGTCATAAATTAATAAACATATTAATATGGTAAAAAGTTAAATAATAATAGTACAAAAAGGAATAAAAAGTAAAACAATGAATAACAATGAAATAATTAAAAACTCCCCATCTCTTTAGAAAGTACAAACCTCTGTGAAACCTCATACAACAGCATGTTCTTTGTCACTCAAGTTCATTTTGAATTGGTATCAAGTGCCTAAAGATGAAAATGTTCCTGTCATGTAGAATATATATTAACCCCAAATTACAAGAAGTACCCTGAGCCACTATTTCTGTTTTTTCCACCCTGGACCTATATGCTTGTGTTCTTCACTATAGATGTACACTGTTTTATGTTTTTTACTTTTTGTTTTTTCAATCCCACAAAGGAGTAACTGTGTTACTTTTTTTTCCATTAGCAATGTATTATCATATGCATATATCTTGGCAGCACACAGTCTGTCCTGATTGCTGGCTTCTTACACAGACAGCCCTGGGTCTACTCTAGGTCCCGAAGGCTAATTGTGCAGCCGTCCTCCGGGCTCTGTCGGGTTACTGGGAGTCCCGATCACCCGACAGAGCAGGGGAAAGCCCTTTGATTTTTCTGTGGTCACGAACTGTGGCAATCAAAGGGTTACGGTCCAGGGAGCGGAGGTTTTCCCTGCTCCCCGGCACTTGCAGGAGCTGTGCTCGGAACAGGATTGTGAAGTACAGCTCTGTTCTCAGCACTGCTGTGACACTAGAAGCCGCAAACCCTGATGTCTGCAGCGACGTCAAAAGATGTTGCTGAAGACAAGTGACCTGCAGTCAGCTGGTTGTTAAGGGGTTAATATTTTAAACAATTTTTACACTTTAGAACTTTTTTTTTATTAACTTTGAGTCCTATGATACTGTGACACAAAAAGGTAGCTCATATTTTCAATGCTTTTCATTTTTTTTGTGTACTGAGATCAGATAACACAACACAGCAAACTATCTTTTCCAAAAAAATCTTTGCTGCAGCCACATATTAGTGCTAAATTTCGATGATTTATGCACAAGCACAACCAGCTCTTATTCTTGGGCATAAGTTATTTTGCTCCATAACTTTTGGGGGTCTGTTCCTGGATTCACACCTATTAGATTTTGATGGCATGTCCCTGAAAAGAACATTAAAAAAATTAAATGAATCTAATGAATGTCAATTTTTAGGGATGAGCGAATCGGTGGAATTTGTTTTGAATTTCAGGAAAAGTTAAGTTTTAAATGATGCCAAATTTCCTAGTGATTCGTTGTAACAAATTGTCTTTTTTTCTAAAATGGCCACGACCTCATGGCGTGACATGAGGCAAAGAACTATGGGACAAAGAAACGCCCTAAATGCCATGACATGCAGACATGCAGCCAATCAGCAGTCAGCCAGCTTCTGTAATGTCACAGCCCTAGAAATAGGCCAGCCATTTTACATTCTGACACTTGCCACTGTGTCTCTTATGTACACGGTTCTCTCTGCAGCAGTACTAGATTACATTCTGTGTCAAATACTTTAAATTTTATAGTTACTGGGGTGAAATACCTTTCTACTACACAGTGTGTGTGTGTGTGTGTGTGTGTGTGTGTGTGTGTGTGTGTGTGTGTGTGTGTGTGTCATTTACACACATGTTCCTGAACCAGTGCTTTATATTTTAGGATATTGCTCTCTGTGCTAAAGAGTTACTTTTTTCACTTATTGTGGTGAGGTGAACTGTCTTTGAAATACAGTGTGTGTATTTCTCACATACACACATCTCCATTACAGCCAGTTCAGTTTTTTGGGATACTGTTCTCTGTGCCAAAGAATTACTTTTTTCACTTATAAGGTGAAACACCTTTGAAAAACAGCATGCGAATTTGTCATAGACACACATCTCCATTACAAGCAGGTTATTATTTTGGGATTTTGTTATCTGGGCCAAAAAGTAAATTTGTGACACTTTACTGTTCTGGTGGAAATCCAGAAGTAATCCCTCTGCCGTGTGGTAACTGTTCAGCTGTCACTACCCAGGCAAATCAGCATTCAGTGGCCATCTGCACAAATGACTCCGAGGGACTCCCTGCTCCATCTCCACTGTATACTTCCATGGTGTGCCTGGGTCATCTGCCTCGTCTTCCTCATCTCCCTCTACCTCCTCCGGCTGCTCCTGCTACTTCTCCTGTCACCTGGGTAAAAAAAACACACATTTTGACAGACATGGCTTGTGCTCCAATGTCCTCCTCCTCCTACTCCTCCAGTTCAGCCGCCACTAGAATCATGTGGACGTGAGATGTAGTCGCCACATCTCCAGTCCCTGGAAAAGACAGATTTTGCAGCATCTGTTCCGGGACATGAAGCAGTGGAATGACGTTGTTCATCCCTTAGGCCTGGCGACTGACAAATAACGTGACCTCCTCAAAGGGCAATTCAAAAAAGTAGAAAAGGCAGCACTTAAAGTGCTGCCTTTTCTACTTTTTTGAATTACTCATGGTTTGACCTGGATCCTGGTCATTTAGGCGTGCACTCATTCATTTTTTGGAGTTTATTGTTACTTGCTGCTGTGACTGCTCTATCTCCTTAAAGGGCCTGAGCAAACGGCAGGTGTCACGCATGAGCTGCCACTGGCTGACATCAAAATTACACATAGGAGTACTCCTGTCTGCTTGGATCATCAATTAATCATTAATGGCCTTTTTTTATTCATAGAGTAGATCCAACACATGGAGGCTGGAATTCCAATGGGTGGAAACGTTGCATATCAGCCTATGTTGGGGGAGGCCCTTCTGCTGCTGCAGCTCCAGGAGGGTGTGCTTGGCTTTGAAGGAATGGATGAAGGGCATTTAAAGTTTCATGGTCATTTTTAGAATATCTTGCAGATGGATGGAAGACTTGAGGAACCTATTTGACAACCAGATTAGAAACGTGCACTATGCAGGGCGCATGGTTCTTCCCTCCTTGGCACACCACCATCCCTGCACATGTGGTGTGCTGGAGAAGCACTAAGACTTGTCGCTGCAGTGGAGGCTGAGGTGGTGGAGGGGGCAGACAGTGGCGCAGGATCAGCAGTTTGAGAACGTGGAGGAGAAGGCGGCGTCTCCTGTCCAAGTTGCTGGAGTGGCTGGGCAGGAAGCACATGCACCCAGTGGGCCATAAAGGATATGTACTGTCCCTGACGGTAGTTACAGCTCCTCAAGTCCACGCTGATGTGCACTTTGAAGGACACTGACAGGCTCACGACCTGGCCCACCTTCTCTTCAACACATTTGTGCAGGGCTAGTACTGCCTTTTTTGAAAAGAAATGACGGCTTGGGACCTTCCACCTCAGCTCGGCACAAGCCATCAGTTCCCTGAATGGTGCAGAGTTCACCACTTGAAAAAGGAGGAACTGCAGTACCCCCAACTTGGACAGGAGCACGGTCAGCTTCTGTGCCTTAGGATGGCTGGACACATACTGCTGTCTCTTGGCAATCGCCTCTGTGAAAGACTGCTGACCCCATGAGTGGCGAGGATCAGGAGGATCTGGACCGGAAGATGATGGGAAAGACAAACAGCTCCCTTCGGCAGAGGTGGTGGAGCCTTGACTTCCTGAAATGGGATGCATGCCACTGGGTGCTGCTGCTGTTGCTGCGGCAGGCCACTGGAGGGTGATGCTGCATATGTTGACACAGGGACATGGTGCCAACATTAGGTCCCTGGCCACGCTTCACTTTCTGTCGACCGATTCTACATATACCCATGTTCGCTGCCTCCGGTGTCTTGGCAAAAAACTGCCACACCACCGAGTAGGTGAATTTACCACAAATGATCTGAACTGACTGACTGCTACCACCGCTACCACGGTGAGCCACTGTGCCGCTACTTTCTGGGCTGGAAGGGATCTGCAAAGTGGGTGGTCTACCCTGTAGCTGGCTGGCTCCTGACCTTGCACTACTGCCACCCTGATGACTCCCGGCCACACTATCAACTTGCTGGCTGCACCACTGCCTGAAGCACAACCTTCTCTCCTGATGATGTTGATCATCCCCTTGCCCAAGTGAGATCGGCTACATCGTCATCGATTAGTCTTTGCCCGTCACCGCTGTCCTCCTCAACGGTCTCTGTGTACAGAGCCTGACCGTTCACAACATAACCTCCCATGCCATTCTCCACATCACTACTCGCCTGCCTACTGCAAGAAGCAGCAGATGTCTGCCCCACCTCTTTGCTGCCCAGTAGCGGCTCACTGTCCTCAAATAGTTAGTCCTCGCTGTATAGTGGCGTAGAGCCCGCAGCACATAGTAGTTCTCTGGCTGAGAGGAAAGAACGAGACAGAGGTGGTTTGAGGACAGGTGAGGGCCCTTGACCTGCTCCTGGGCCATGCCAACTAAGGGTTGTGTCTGACGAACCCACCGACTCTTGGCTGGTATTGTCAGATGTCCTCTGGGAGGAAGTGGATGACCTAGTCAACCATTCAAGAACCGTTGGCTTGGTGACCAACACACAGCGATAGATGACACCGGTAGCTCTGGCTCTACCGAATTACCTCTACTGCAACGTCCCCTTACTGTGTTGCGACCTGTGCCTGCTCCAGGAACATTTGTGCCACTGCCCCTCTCATGTGAAGGGCCTGCCACCTCTCTGTCTGACATACTGTTTAATAAAAAAATTTACAATAAAACAAACTATGTTTAATGTAGAAGTGTGTATAAGACAAATACACAAGCTGTATTTCAAAGGTGCTTCACCTTATAAGTGAAAAAAGTAACTCTTTGGCTCATAGAACAATATCCCAAAATAATAACCTGCCTGTAATGGAGATGTGTGTATATGACAAAAACACAAGCTGTAGTTCAAAGTTTTTTTTTAGACAAAAAATTATTTGACAAAATTACTGCCGACACCCTCTCCACTCTTTCAGGGAGGGGCTCTACATTTATCAACATTTAACAGAACAGGGTCTGTCTTAATCTGTGGAATCATTTGATGATGGTGTAAAAGGAGTGCGCTCTTTGACGCTATAGCGGATCTTGGCCCTCAGTTTGGTTCTTTCCAGCTGGCACTGATATTACCCTGTCATACTGTGTTCCCACTTCAATTATTTGGTCAGTTTTGACCCTGTAACTGCCTAGATGATGAAGTATGAAGCGATTCTAAGAGCAGCACCTGTCATTGGCGTGTCATACTAAACACATTGCTTCAATACCAAACCACGCTCCCTATGCATATTTCTGCATGGCACAATGTTCTACAACACCATAATGGCTCTCTGCAGCCAGGAAATCGCTGTTATTAACATGATTCATCGCTCATAAATTCGGAATGGAACAAATTTTTGGGAAAAATTTGGCGAATCGACCAAATCGAATTTTTGAGAAATTCGCTCATCTCTATCAATTGTGTTCCAATTAAAATAAACTATAAAACTGCATACTACTTTGCCATTAAATGGAGAGGTGGGGCTTACATAGTTTAATGAAAGAAAATATGGACATAAGAGATTCAATAGAAAAAATGGAAAAGATTGTTAAACTCTTTTAAGATGGAAATAAAATAAAATGTGGGAAAATATTTTAGTTGTTCCCAGTCATCTGTGTGTAAAATTTGGTGCAAGAGCTGTTATAAAATTTAGATACAAAGTAGATAGGATAGTTTAAAAAGTAAAGCAAACCAAGGAAAATGTCAAATTGTGGATCTTTTAAAATCCAGCACCTATTCAGTAACAAATCCAAATAAAAGCCAGCACTCATTTCTGAAAACAAATGCAGTTCATAGTGTCCTAAAGAAAAGCAATAATGGGTTGTGTAAGATGAAAGTGATATTCAGTGATCAATCAGGAATAGTGTTGAGCGATTACGTTGACTATCGTCATCGGGTCGATGGTTGATAATGGCAATAACCAATAAGATATTCGATGGTCGATGATAGATTATCACCGATGACCATTAAAGTCTATGGGAGAGCGACAACACCTTCATTCTTACACCCAAACAGGGCTGGAGAAGCTGGAATTAACATCCACAACAGTCAAATGGATACGTGCTACATCTTAGGCAACACACTTAGGTTATAAAAGCCACAGAAAAAAACTCACACACCATTCACTATCCCTGTCTTGTACCACAGCATGACCCTTAAACCTGCATCACCCACAAATTAAAAAGTGCCAGAAGGCAGTATGATTTGAACCATCATTTTACTTGAACTGGACATTGAATATCCCTGTCCTGGAACGCAGCATGAGCCCCAAACCTGCATGACCCCCAGATTTAAAAGTGCCGGAAAAAGGAGTCTTTCAACCACCATTTTAGTTGAACTGGACATTGACTATACCTGTTCTGTACCACAGTATGACCATTAAACCTGTCTGACCCACAGATTAAAAAGTGCAAGAAAAAGGAGTCTTTCAACCACCATTTTAGTTGAACTGGACATTAACTATACCTGTCCTGGACCGCAGTATGACCATTAAACCTGTCTGACCCCCAAATTAAAAAGTGCCGGGAAAAGGAGTCTTTGAACCACCATTTTAGTTGAACTGGACATTAACTATATCTGTCCTGTACCGCAGAATGACCATTAAACCTGTCTGACCCACAGATTAAAAAGTGCCGGAAATAGGAGTCTTTCAACCACCATTTTAGTTTCACTGGACATTGACTATACCTGTCCTGGGCCACAGCATGAGCCACAAACCTGCATGACCCCCACATTTAAAAAGTGCCGGAAAAAGGAGTCTTTCAACCACCATTTTAGTTTCACTGGACATAGACTATACCTGTCCTGGGCCACAGCATGACCCCTAAACCTGTTTGACCCACAGATCACAAAGTGGCACTATGCTATTTTGTACAGTGACTGTCATTTAGTATATTTTTTGGTAACTGACATTTGTTTACAGAATTTATTTAGGGAAGTTTTATTTATATGACATCACTGGGTGAATCAGAGGCTTGCTCAAAGAAGGCCCAGGCTTGAGAGGTCCTGGACCTTTTTGACGGCGATAAGCGAGGAGCGGGGTTTCCACTGACCGTGGCTGGCGGAATCATATCAGCGGAATTCTGCGGGCGCCCTCTCCCTTTTTGAGGCGGGACCCGTACTGACATTACTCCATCGTCTTCCTCCTCGTCCAGTGATGAAGCGCTCGCAAGCAAATTCTGCTGAAAAGACCACATTGGATCTGCAATGTCGTCATCATCATCATCAACACAGGTGACTTGGTCGTCCTGACATTCTGCATCCAGGAGCTGCGGACTACAAGCAAGAGGGACTGCAAGGTGTTGCCGACCGCCCGGGATTTTTGCCGATTGACCGGCTTCCTTCTCCTCCTCTGATGGCATCAGTAACTGGGCGTCAGAGCAGAGAAAATCATCCTCTTTGGCCTCTTGATCTTTTAACATGCCTTCTGACCCCAACCGCATTTTGTCATCAAAGAGGTCTTCAGAAAATGGATTATCCACAGTGGTGGGTACACGAGTTGACATTTGGGCTGCTTCATGTTGGATGGATGCTGATGATGACATTTGTGGCCGTGACTGGGAGGACGAGGAGGTAAGACTGCTGGATGCAGGTTGCATTAACCACTGAAGGACAGATTGGTGACGCTGTTCGTTACTGAGATTCACAGGGCCCTGACCCAGCGATGACAGGCCTGACGGTCCTGCAACTGACAATCCACTGGCATGCGTGTTGTCGCCAGCACTGGAAGGAGCACCTTCTCTCGTACCTCTACCTCCATGTCCTACCCCCCTCTTTGCTCGCTTACCACCTGAATTTCGCTCCATGTTCAGAAATATAAAAATTTGAGAAGGTATGGAAGAGTTTTGGAAAGTCTCTTATTAAAAGACGGCAAATCACAGCTATTCTCAAATCCCTCAAATCAAAACAAAATTACTGGATTCAAATTTAAATGCAAAGAATATCTATCAACAAAGCTTGACTGACCAAACGTGAAAAAAACACCTGTCTGAAATGTATACGGATATTAAAAGGTATTTTTGGCACCTTTCAATTCACCGTGGTGACTACAAAATTGCTGTATTCACATTTAACTGCAAAGAAGCTCTATCAACAAAGCTGTACTGCGCCAAAGTGAAAAAACACGTATCTGAATTGTATGCTGATAATTAAAGTTTTTTTTTGGCACCTTTCAATTCACCTGTGGTGACTACAAAATTGCTGTATTCAAATTTAACTGCAAAGTAGATCTATCAACAAAGCTGGCCTGCGCCAAAGTGAAAAAAACACGTATCTGAAATGTATTCGGATAATAAAAGGTATTTTTGGCACCTTTCAATTCACCTGTGGTGACTACAAAATTGCTGTATTCACATTTAAGTGCAAGGTGCCTCAATGAACAAAGCTGTAGTGCGCCAAAGTGAAAAAACACGTATCTGAAATGTATTCGGATAATAAAAGGTATTTTTGGGCACCTATCAATTCACCTGTGGTGACTACAAAATTGCTGTATTCACATTTAACTGCAAAGTAGCTCTATCAACAAAGCTGTACTGCGCCAAAGTGAAAAAACACATATCTGAAATGTATTCGGATAATAAAAGGTATTTTTGGCACCTTTCAATTCACCTGTGGTGACTACAAAATTGCTGTATTCACATTTAAGTGCAAGGTGCCTCAATGAACAAAGCTGTAGTGCACCAAAGTGAAAAAACACGTATCTGAAATGTATTCGGATAATAAAAGGTATTTTTGGGCACCTATCAATTCACCTGTGGTGACTACAAAATTGCTGTATTCACATTTAAGTGCAAGGTGCCTCAATGAACAAAGCTGTAGTGCGCCAAAGTGAAAAAAACACGTATCTGAAATGTATTCGGATAATAAAATGTATTTTTGGGCACCTTTCAATTCACCTGTGGTGACTACAAAATTGCTGTATTCACATTTAACTGCAAAGTAGCTCTATCAACAAAGCTGTACTGCACCAAAGTAAAGAAATGTATTCGGATAATAAAAGGTAATTTTTGGCACCTATCAATTCACCTGTGGTGACTACAAAATTGCTGTATTCAAATTTAACTGCAAAGAAGATCTATCAACAAAGCTGGCCTGCGCCAAAGTGAAAAAAACACGTATCTGAAATGTATTCGGATAATAAAAGGTATTTTTGGCACCTTTCAATTCACCTGTGGTGACTACAAAATTGCTGTATTCACATTTAAGTGCAAGGTGCCTCAATGAACAAAGCTGTACTGCGCAAAAGTGAAAAAACACGTATCTGAAATGTATTCAGATAATAAAAGGTATTTTTGGCACCTATCAACCTGTGCTGACTACAAAATTGCTGGATTCTAATTTAACTGCAAGCTGGAATGGGCAAAATTGAAAAAGAACATCTATCTGAAATGTATACTGATAATAAAAGTGGAGTTTTGCACCTAACAAAGAGACCTGCAGTTACTAGAAAAGATGTGTATCCTTATATAAGTTCAGGCTGCCCAATATGATGTGATTGGGGCCTTAGTTTTATATACATACACAATAAACCAGTTCATATATAATTCTATAAGAATCTATTTTATGAAATGAGGATAATACACTGCATTACATAACGTCTGTGTCACGCCGCTATGCTCACCGTCGCTTGCAACCTACCTTGTGTTTGCCATGTGGCTTTTCCTGTCCGTCTGACTGTGTTGTATGCACCGTGCGGGCACTTATGACCCTCCTGGCTATAAGAGAGGCACGTTCGCATCCTACTCTTATTAAACCTATGTAAGTTCATCTGGGTGTGGCTTACATAGCCAATCCTCTTTCACCTGGTGCTTTACTTAGCATTCTATTCCACATGATCCATGCTTAGCATGTCTGCTCTGCTTGGTTCTTGTGCAGTCTGTCTATGTCCTCGTTTATGGTCTGTCCTGTGTTTCTAGTCTATGTTCCTGTGATGTTTGTCTTGGCTCTTTTCTGCCTGGTCTGTGTTCTGTTGGGTCCTTTTCTGTCTGTCTGGTTCCTGTGTTCTTGCTATAGTCCTTGTCTGTGTTCTGTGCCTTGTTCCTAATTCAACTGAATGTCGAGTCCCTTTTCTGTATGTGTCTCCAGTATTCGTAGTCTGTGTGTTTTGCACCTTGGCCTCTGTTAGGCCTTTCCGTCTGTTTAGCCCTGTGTCTCCTTGTTACAGTACCTGGCATGTCTCCTGGCCCCTTGTCTTCCGTTTTTGTCCTCAGTTAGTGTATTTTCTGCGTTGGGGCTTTTGATCTGCCCAAGTCAGCTGCCACTGCCGGGGATTGCTCTGAGGTCACACCTAAAAGCCATCGGGGTAAGCTCTGTGAAGAACCTGTTGGCCGCTTAGTCACACCCACTCAGAGTAAGCCCTGGTAGTGGCTCAGTGGGTCCACAACCTGCCGTGAAAACGTGACAATCAGTATGTGAGATATCTATACAGCTAATGATGGTAGCAGCACTGACTCTGTGAGTAGCAGTAAGGATGGGACTTTCTAGCTCAGTTGGGAGGAAGTAGGCTTTGTGGGAAATAGTTTTCAAATAGCGCACCTAGTAACTGCAGTCTGTCCACTAGCCCAGTGAAGAGAAATCCAACATGGCAATACTCTGCAATTTAACAACGATTCTAAGTAGTTTCAATAGAGTATACTGGAATATGTTGTCAAAAATTTACTTCATATACTTAGTATTCCTCCTATATGTGTTTTTATTTTTTGGGTTTCTCGCACAACCCCTTTAAAGTATATGCTGGAAATTAAAAAAATGTATTCCATGACAGGGGTCCCTCCTATGAAACTGGTTTGCCAACTCCTCTTCAAGAAAGTTAGAATCAGCTTTATGTAGAATATTGCATCTCATTAGTGATGTCTATTCATTACAAAATGTAGGGTATTATTGTAAGGCTGAGGAGGAAAAACAAAGTATTGATAACTTATTTTTTTTTCTCTTTATTTGATCTGGAAGAACATATCCCTTTAATTTACTTTTATTTGTTTGCAAGAGTGTCCAACTATTAAACAATCATTGCTGTGGGTCACATCTGTAAGTTGTTTACATATTAAGTGAAAAAGCGGGGTCAAAATCCTCTAAAAGGGGTGATTCTGATTTTTGTCACGGATTGTTGTGTACATTTTCAGAAATGTAGAGTGCATTTAGGTGCTCATTTCAATTTTAGAAATGTGTTGTGGGCCATGGGGTCGAGCAGCAGAGAGGAGGATGGGAGTGTTGAAAAACAGAAGTATGGTCCAACAGTCCGAAGGCCAATAAAAGTCCAATATTTATTGAAAAATGTAAAAAAATGCGGCAAACATGCACAGTGGATATGAACGAGGCTTACGCGTTTCAGGGCCACTGCCCCTTAGTCAAGGAGGATGGGAGTGGTAGTGGCAAGTACTGAGCCAGTCTCTCACACTTGTCATGGTGGCGGCCACTCACCAAAACCTCTCCCACCTTCCCCGGGCCTCAGCACAGTGGTGGGGGGTACATGCAGCTTGATGTGGATGTTACTAACCCCCGGGGCGCACTCCATGATGTTGGTCTTGTGCTGTGTCAGTGGTGTGGGGAGGCGTCCATGATGTTGTGCAGTTGAAGCAGGAGGCAGAAGAAGGGTTATCATTAGGAAAAAAGCATAGACTCGTCCCTTTTATTTACCAGCAAAATGTTGTACAATGTTGTAAAAATGTTGAATTTCTTTCTTTCAGTTAGGTATGTACACACGGCGTGTTTTTGTCCGTGTTACATATGCTTTTAGATGCGTGTTTGGAGCCGTCTGTCAGTCCCCAAACGGACCGAAACACGCAGCTAACAAATAGCAATGTGATTTTACATTGCTTTTTAATATGAGACACGCATCGACATTCACACAAGTGATCGCCGATGTGTGTCTCACTGCATCTTTCGGATCCATCTTTCATACCCTTACACATAATACTTTCTCAACTAATGTTGCAGCTAGCAGTCAGTAGAGTTCCCTTTTAAATAGCTTGTCAATTATTCAGAGAACTGACACCCTGAAGCAATTTCTAGCTTTGACTACAAGGGGAATAGTAGAGCAACCCCAAGAGATTAAATGTTGATGGGCCAGGCCAGAGGCAACAATCTGGTCGCCATCCATCCCTTATTCGGATGCAGTCTTGGTACTACAAGGAGTCTTCCAACCCCAGGAGAACTTACATCCTGTAAATCAGCTTCCAATCTAGATGGGCCAGGCCAGAGGCAACATTCTGGACACCACCTTTTTCGCAGGCCAGGCACGGGACCAACTTTTGCACTGTGTCTCATGTACACATCTTAGTGTACCTGTCCAAAATATCATCCATGCTCAGCTAGACAGCAACTCTCTCCATAAAGTTCTTTAGTCTCAGTGCATGAGTCCATGACCAGTAAATAGGCTGTGGGCCTTAGCAGCTGCAGTCTGGCAGAAACCCAGGCTTCAATGGGTTAAGCCTTTCCCTTCATCTTCTTCTGTGGTCTGACAAAGGTTCAGACCACAGATCTAACCACTAATCTCCTCTAAGGAACCTATGAACCTCTATTACTTAATCTAAGGCCTATTTATATACTTTTTGGGGTGCTTACTTCAACTTATCCCTCCCAACTAGGTTACCATGGAAAGTTACTCTTTACCCAACCCTCCTGGCTGCATAGCTGTTACATTCACAGACAGACATTTTATCATTATGACTTCGCAAATCGCAAGTCTAATTACATGTCATCATCACTATCTTACTTGATACAAAACCTGCAATCAATCACAGTGCAAAGTAGCATTTTAACATTGGTTCAGCACAAAACCACATAGCAATATACAGAAGGCATTCCCAGGTACAAGGGGTTAAACTACTGTATACTACAAATGTATCATTTCATGTTTGTGTGTCACCTATATTACCTACGTTTATTACACACATGTATTTTCATTTGACATGTATCTTCATGATTTCTCCTAGCTGATTTAATGCATTGTTATATACCTGTGAAATGGAAACTGCTAAGTAATCTTGCTGATTTCCTTGAAAAATACAGCTGATTAGCAAATTCATGCATATCTCAGTTACTACCACAACAGTCGAGGAATACCATGTAGGAACAGATTTTGTCTTAATAACAGACAGATGGCACATCTGACTAACTAAAGTTTTAATCCCCTTGAGCAACAACACATCATTAGATTCAGAATATTCTTTACAACAGTGATATTCAGAAAGCCGACTTCAAAAACCAGGAGTCTACACAAGCCAGGAACGTCAAGTAGCCTGAGCAACACCAAAGCAGTTTTTTTTTTCTTTTTTTTTGCTCTTGGGTGATGCAGGGCACTAAAAAATGAGACCCTCTGTGTCCCAGAAGTGTTTATTTTAGGTTTCAAAACTAAAACAACTGTACTGCTGGTACCTATAGATCTTACCACACTACAGTCACTAGCAATTGATATAATGCATGTACTGCATGGGGAATCACAACCATTACAACACCCCCCACATCACACTACAATCATTAACATTCAGGGCCACATGTATGAAAACTGTCTATTATTATTATTTATTTTATTTTAGAGCGCCATTGATTCCAGGGTGCTGTCTATTCAAGGGGAGTTACATACACAAGTTAAACAAGTACAATGGTGACAATAAATGAATAACAAAGAGAACCCTGCCCACGAAGACTTACAGTCTACAAGGAAGGAGGAGAGAGACAGAAGGTGAGGGACAGACATGATTGTGGGGTGGTGTAGTGGTGGTGAGGTTATTGTAGGTTATAAGTAGAGATGGGCGAATTTCCCGAAATTCGTTTCGTTCACTTCGCCGAATTTCTCGGCAAAAAATAACTTCGTTCCGAATTACTTCGGCACGAATCACGTTAAAAAACAGCTATTTCCAGGCTGCACAGAGCCTGCAGGGTGCTGTAGAACGTTGTGCCATGCTTAAATATGCAGAGGAAGCTTGGTTTGGTCTTCATACAATGTTGTGTTTTAGTATGACACGCATATGACTGCCGCCGCTCTTAGAATCGCTTCACTCTAAAATTCCCTGGGCACTTAAGAGGGCAAAACTGACCAAAAAACTGAAGCGGGAATGTTGCCTGATAAAGTCATGCCAGAGAAAGCTGGAAAAAAACAAGCTGAGAGCTCAGGTGGCAACATTAGTGACAGAGTGTGGAGGTGACGGCGCTAGCCACAGCAGCATGAGGTCAGACAGTGGCACAATGACATTCTGGAGGTGGCAAAAACAGGAATAGGTCACAGAGTGGCACAATGACACAGTGTAGAGGTCACGGCAGCAGCAGCATGAGGTCAGACAGTGGCACAATGACACAGTGTGTAGGTCGCGGCAGCAGCCACAGCAGCAGCATGAGGTCAGACAGTGGCACAATGACACAGTGTGTAGGTCACGGCCGCGGCGGCATGAGGTAGGCGGTGGCACAAATGACATTCTGGATGTGGCAAAAACAGGAGTAGGCCACAGAGTGGGACAATGACACAGTGTGTAGGTCACAGCAGCAGCCACAGCAGCAGCATGAGGTCAGACAGTGGCACAATGACACAGTGTGGAGGGTCACGGCAGCAGCCACAGCAGCAGCATGAGGTCAGACAGTGGCACAATCACATTCTGGAGGTGGCAAAAACAGGAGTAGGCCACAGAGTGGGACAATGACACAGTGTGTAGGTCACGGCAGCAGCCACAGGAACAGCATGAGGTCAGACAGTGGCACAATGACACAGTGTGTAGGTCACGGCAGCAGCAGCATGAGGTCAGGCAGTGGCACAATGACATTCTGGAGGTGGCAAAAACAGGAGTAGGCCACAGAGTGGGACAATGACACAGTGTGTAGGTCACGGCAGCAGCCACAGGAGCAGCATGAGGTCAGACAGTGGCACAATGACACAGTGTGTAGGTCACGGCAGCAGCAGCATGAGGTCAGGCAGTGGCACAATGACATTCTGGAGGTGGCAAAAACAGGAGTAGGCCACAGAGTGGGACAATGACACAGTGTGTAGGTCACAGCAGCAGCCACAGCAGCAGCATGAGGTCAGACAGTGGCACAATGACACAGTGTGGAGGTCACGGCAGCAGCCACAGCAGCAGCATGAGGTCAGACAGTGGCACAATCACATTCTGGAGGTAGCAAAAACAGGAGTAGGCCACAGAGTGGGACAATGACACAGTGTGTAGGTCACGGCAGCAGCCACAGGAGCAGCATGAGGTCAGACAGTGGCACAATGACACAGTGTGTAGGTCACGGCAGCAGCAGCATGAGGTCAGGCAGTGGCACAATGACATTCTGGAGGTGGCAAAAACAGGAGTAGGCCACAGAGTGGGACAATGACACAGTGTGTAGGTCACGGCAGCAGCCACAGGAGCAGCATGAGGTCAGACAGTGGCACAATGACACAGTGTGTAGGTCACGGCAGCAGCAGCATGAGGTCAGGCAGTGGCACAATGACATTCTGGAGGTGGCAAAAACAGGAGTAGGCCACAGAGTGGGACAATGACACAGTGTGGAGGTCACGGCAGCAGCCACAGCAGCAGCATGAGGTCAGACAGTGGCACAATGACAGAGTGTGGAGGTGGGTGGCAATACCAGTCCCTGGTAAAGATGGTTGTTGGCAGATGGAGAAACTGTCAGCAGATGTGTGGCATCAGGCGGGTGGCGGCATCAGAATAGTGGCTGAGGCAGGTAGTTTGAACCCAGACTCATTTCTCACAGTTTGGGTGAGGCGTCATGGCTGATGTAGTCTGACGCCTAAGGCATTGGTGTGTGGAAATCCTGGCCGATCCACGCCTGATTCATCTTGACAAAGGTCAGTCGTTCCACATTTCCCGTGGACAAGCGGGTTCTCCTTGGGCTAACAATGGCCCCCGCCGCACTGAACACCCGCTCTGATGCCACACTACTGGCCGGGCAGGACAGCTTCTCCACTGCAAACTCGGCAAGTTGCGGCCACACATCCAGTTTGGCTGCCCAGTAGTCCAGCGGATCTTCTAACTGGGGTGGCAGAGTGCTGTCCAAGTAGGCCACCACCTGTTGGTTCAGGGACTGCTCCAGGTCCTGCTGCTGCTGCTGCTGGCGACTACCCTCCTCACTAGGCGGGTGAAGGAAGCTGCTCATCAGTGACTCCAGACTTAGGTTACTGCTGATGGAGCTGGTACTGCTCCTACCCCCCCCCCCACCTTCCCCCAGCAGCCGCGGCAGTAGTACGTGAGCGCTGAGGAACCCCCCGGTCAGACCTGTCAGAGGAGGGACGATGCCGCACATAGGCAGCGGCCAACTGATTACGGAAGATTTCCCTATAGTATTTGAGTTTGTCCTCCCTCTCAATAGCTGGGAAAAAGGCTCCCATTTTGGACCGGTAGCGAGGGTCCAATAGGGTGGAGAGCCAGAAGTCATCCCTCTGCCGGATGCTAACTATTCGGCTGTCACTAGCCAGGCAAATAAGCATGCTGCGGGCCATCTGCACAAGTGACTCCGAGGGGCTCCCTGCCTCCATTTCCACTGTATACTGCCACGGTGCTTGGGGGTCATCTGCCTCATCTTCCTCATCTCCATCCACCTCCTCCAGCTGCTCCTGCTCCTCCTTTCTTGTCACCTGGGTAGAAAATCCACTCATTTCACCAGACAATGCTTCTGCTCCAATGTCCTCCTCCTCCTCCTCCATTTCAGTCCCCACCGGACTCATGTGGCCACGAGATGTAGTCGCAATGTCTCCAGTCCCCTGCCCAGACAGATTTTTCAGCATCTGTTCCAGGACATGAAGCAGTGGAATGACGTTATTCATCCCGTAGTCCTGGCGACTGACAAATAAAGTCGCCTCCTCGAATGGCCTCAACAAACGGCAGGTGTCACGCATGAGCTGCCACTGGCTGACATCAACGTTACACAGGGGAGTACTTCTGTCTGCCTGGATCATCAAAAAATCGTTAATGGCCTTTCTCTGTTCATACAGTCGGTCCAACATGTGCAGGCTGGAATTCCAATGGGTGGAAACATCGCATATCAGAGTGTGTTGGGGGAGGCCATTCTGCCGCTGCAACTCGAGGAGGGTGTTCCTGGCTTTGTACAAATGGATAAAGTGCATGCACAGTTTCCTGGCCATTTTCAGAATCTTCTTAAGATCGGTGGAAGACTTCAGGAAACTTTTCACAACCAGATTGAACACGTGCGCCATGCAGGGCGCATGGACCATCCCTCCTCGGTGCAGCGTGGACACCATGTTCCTCCCATTGTCCGTCACCATGGTTCCGATTTGCAGTTGGCGCGGAGAAAGCCACACATCGATTTCTTGCTGCATGACGCGGAGCAGTTCCTCCCCTGTGTGACTTTGTTTGCCGAGGCAAGCCAGGTGTAGAACTGTGTGACACCGCTGTGCAGTACTTGTGGAGGTTGAGATGGTGGTGGTGGTGGAGGAGGAGGAGGCGGACATTGGCACAGGAGCAGCAGTTTGACAACGTGGAGGAGAAAGCGGCGTCTCCTGTCCAAGTTGTTGGTGTGCCTGGGCCGGAAGCACATTCACCCAGTGGGCCGTAAAGGACATGTACTGGCCCTGACCGTAGTTACAGCTCCAGACGTCCGCGCTGCCGTGCACCTTGGAACAAACCGATAAGCTTAAGGACTGGATCACCTTCTGTTCTACATATTTATGAAGTGCTGGTACTGCCTTTTTGGAAAAGAAATTACGGCTTGGAACTCTCCATCTCGGCTCGGCACAAGCCATTAGTTCTCTGAACGGTGCAGAGTCCACCATTTGGAAAGGGAGGGACTGCAGTACCAACAACTTGGACAGGAGCACGGTCAGCTGCTGCACTTTAGGATGGTTGGACGCATACTGTTGTCTCTTTGCAATCGCCTCGCTGAACGACTGCTGGCGCCATGATCATCGAGGAGCAGGAGCATCTGGACCGGGAAATGATGTCAAAGAGAAACAGTTCCCTTCTGCAGAGGTGGTGGAGCCTAGACTGGCTGCAATGGCATGCGTGCCACTGGGCGCTGCTGCTGTTGCTGCGGCGGCAGGATGGACCACCACATCTGAGCCACGTTTCTCCCAGGCCACCGAATGGTGACGCTGCATGTGTTGACGCAGGGCCGTGGTGCCAACGTTAGCTCCCTGGCCACGCTTCTCTTTCTGCTTACAGATTCTACATATACCCATATTCGGATCCTCCGGTGTCTTAGCAAAGAATTGCCTCACCGCCGAGTATCGGATTTTACCGCCAACACTCTGCACTGAGTGACTACTGCCGCCGCTGCCTCGCTGAGCCCCTGTGCCGCTACTTTGTTGGACCTGCGAAGCGGGTTTTTTTACCCCGTGGCCGCTTGGCTCCCGACCTCACACTGCTGCTATCCTGCTGACTCACGGCCACACGACCCACTTGCTGGCTGCGCTGCTGCCTGACGCGCAAGCTGACGCCCTCTTCTCCTGACGATGATGAAGCCCTTGCCTCACCCGGCTCCCAAGTGCGGTCGGCTACATCATCATCTATTTGTTTCATCGTCACTGCTGTCCTCATCACCGGTCTTGGTATGCAGAGGCTGACCCCTCACAACATGACCTCCCATGCCACTCTCAACATCTATACTTTGCCGCCTACTGCAAGAAGCAGGGGATATTGGCCCCATTTCTTCGCTGCCAAGTAGCTGCTGACTGCCCTCCTCAAATTGTTCATCCTCGCTATATAGTGGCGCTGAGCCCAGACCACATAGTAGATCTCTGGCTGAGGGAACCGGATGGGACAGAGGCGGGTTGAGGACAGGTGAGGGCCGCTGACCAGCTCCCGGGCCATGCCAACTAAGGGTTGTGTCTGACGTTCCCACCGACTCTTGGCTGGGGTTGTCAGATGTCATCTGGGAGGAAGTGGATGACCTAGTCAACCAATCAAGAACCATGGGGTTGCTGAACAACACACGGCCGCTAGATGACAGCGGCAGTTGTGGCCTCACCGAGTGACCCCTGCTGCGACGTCCCCTTGCTGTGCTGCGACCTGGGCCTGGAATGTTTGTGCCTCTGCCACTCGCAGGTGAAGAGCCTGCCACCTCTCTGTCTGACATACTGTTTGTTCTATAATGTACAGACACTGTTTGATGAAGATATCTGTATATGATAAATACACACCCTGTATTTGACGCCAAATGAACCCACTAAGAAGCTTGGGTAACCCTTGGATATAAATTGCGCTCCACAAATGGGCAGGAAAAATTGACTTGTATGTGCCGTTTAAAAACTCTGTGTATTTTACTGAATATAAAAGCACAAACAGGCTTAATTAACCTTCGGATATGAATTATGCTACAGAATTTCTTTTGTGGCGGTGAAAAACAAAGTTTCTTTTACTGAGTACAACTGCAGAACAACGCTTAATTAACCCCTGGATGTAAATTGCGCAAAAGAATTGAGCAGCCAGAAACTACTAGCTTTGTAGCGTGTTACAATTGCGTGTTTTCTACGCTACACAACAAGAGAAAAAATTGTAATTAACCTTCGCTTGTGAATTATGCTACAGGAAAATTGTATTTTTTGGCGGTGAAAAAGACAGTCTATTTTTGTCACCACAGCACAAAAACAACGCTTAATTAACCCCTGGATGTAAATTGCGCAAAAGAATTGAGCAGCCAAAAATGAAGTGGTATTTGTATTATAAAAACGCTGTTTCTTTAAATGAATACAACAGGAACTGGCTTAGATGCCCCTTGGATATTCAATGTGCTGTGAGCAGATAGCATTAAAATGTATATGCAGCTGCAGTGGACGCACACTGGACTTCAGATCCAATACACCAAAAAAATCAGAAATAGAACATTAAGAGAAGCAGTCTCTGAGACAAGCTGAGACACCCCACAAAAATCGCTGTATAAAAATCAGTTCTTCAGTAACAATCAGCCGCAGCAGCACCTTCCCTGATGAGCACAGTGAGAGGAGTGTGAGCTCCCAGCGTCGCGCCCGGACTTATATAGTGCGGTGACGTCACAGAATCCCGCCGGTCTCTGATTGGCTTCATCTCTGCACATGTCATGCAGGCTATGCCCTTCTTCCTCTCAGAGTGCTTTGCCCCATGTAGCGCCATGTGCTCGCAGCCATTTTATCAATCAAAAGCACACTTCGTTCACCCGAAGTACCCCAAACCGACTTCGTTCAGAATCGAAGTTTTCCTGAAATTCTAAACGAATTCCACTTCGTTAGAATCGATTCGCCCATCTCTAGTTATAAGCAATCCTGAAGCGATGGGTCTTCAGGTTGCCTTTGAAGCTAGTGAAAGTGGCGGAGAGTCTGAGGTGTTGAGGCAGTGAAGAGCTGATAAGAGGAGAGCAGAGAAGAAGGTCCTGTGAGGAGCGGAGATTGCGAGAGGGGAAGTATCTGAAGATTAGGGCAGAGATGTATGGAAGGGAGAGATTATGGAGAGCTTTGTAGGTCATGGTTAGTAACTTGAATTCGCTGAGCCAGTAAAGAGATTGGCAGAGGGGAGAGGTGGATGAGACGGGCAGAGAGGATGGTTTGAAGGGGAGCAAGAGTGCTAGATGGGAGGCCACAGAGAAGGGTGTTGCAGTAGTCTAAGCGAGAGATGACAAGGGTATGGACTAGTGTTTTTGTAGTGCTAAAGTTAAGGAATGAGCGGATGCGCAAGATATTTTTCAGGTGGAGGCTGCAGGCAGAGGTAAGGTTTTGGATGTGTGGTTTGAAAGACAGAGAGGAGTCAAAGAGGAGTCTAGGCCTAAAACTCACTTTGTTGCCCATAGCAACCAATCAGAGTGCCTGTATCATTTCATAAAGTGCTCAGGCCCTCTACAATATTCACATGGCCTATAGTACATGTTTCATGTTGCTTTCCAATCCTCAGTGCCTCTTTCAATCATTTAATCAGCCCACTATATTCCTTCCAGCACTTTGTATATTCCTTTACGTACTCTGTGCCAGTGGCAGACATTTTTACACAAAATCAATGTTACAAGATTGCAATTGTATAAAAAGCACAGAGGGCCTAATTTTAATATTAAATAACAGAATATTATATATGCCTCATAAGTGAAATTTAACACCTGCATGTCAGGGATATGATGCACTCTGGGAAGCAAAAGGAGGAGTCAGTGGAGACTTCATAAATCAGAAGGGAGAGAGTCTGGATAGGTGTTTACAGTTTGAGTGAAAAGGATATAAAACAGGACTTTTACAGGACAGGAGCAGAGAGGAATTGTCAAAATACAGACAAAAAGTTTGTAGGAGTATTGAAGGGACAGAAAGAACACTGACAGTGGAAAAAGAATCAGGAGGAAGGAGGGAGAAGTGGAGAAAAAAAATCTTTAAAAGTCACAAAAATCAATAATTGATCACTGACTGTTACTTATCAGCCATTGCCTGTTTTTGTGGTAACTGTTTCCATTCATAAACGGAACCCACAATTTATATAATTGCACACCACTGTTACTGATCAGTTTGTCTACTTATTGCAGGGAATTGAAATCATTTATTTTTGCAACAGCCCACAATTTATTCAAATTTCACATCAGTCATTTTCTCTGCTTATTGCAGGAAATTGTAACAGGTCATAATCAGAAAAAACCCAAAATTTATAATATTACACATTTCTCCTTTGCCTGATTATTGCAACCAATTTTGTCCATGTATAATAGGAACACACAATTTACTGTATATTATTTGCATGCCACTATTAGTGCATTTGCATTTTGCTAATTGCAACAAACTTCACCAGGTTTTTTGGAATTTACAATTCAGTTTTATATCCATTAACTGAATTCCTAATACAAAAACGTAATGCTGGTAACTGGTATTTTGTTAAAGTTTGAATAAAGGTGCAAATATTTCATGGACTGGAGAAATGTTAATAAAATGCCAATGAACATAACTTTGGTTGCGCTATTAGTAAATATGATGTGAGTGTGAAGTGTTGATTTAAGATCAGATCAGGAAACAGAAAATTATAGTACAACACAAGTTGGTAATGATAACAATACTCCTTAAAAAGGTTGTCTCTCCATGCTGTTTTACAGAGACACAGCCAGTTTTGAACTCACACCTAGTTAAGCTGTGGGAGGTTTTATACCTATGATTGACATATCAGCTCTGCAGTTCCTACTTTTTCTAGTTACAGTGATATGAGTGCAAGATATTTATAGTCTGTAGTTCACAAAGCTACAGAATTCTAAGATTTAAAACTGGTTATTAAATAAAAAAGCTTCTGTGCTAGAGATGAGACTCAGCAGGCATTGACTCACCAAGGTTGGATGGCAGCTTGTGGAGCAATGAAATAAGAGAGACAGCAGAGAAAGGTGGTTTGTAACCAAGAGAAACTTGTGTACACTAGCAGTAGATAAAATCTTCTTTATCTCCTGGACAAAGCAAAATCAAAACAACATAATATTTGGTAATAGTCTTTATTTACCTTTTCCAGCATGTTAAAAGCCAATCATTGTGGTGAGAAAACCATTTAAGATCTCAGACAGACAAAAGTTCTGCACATAATAGCCAAGACAGTATTTAAATTCAGAATACTGATGCTCCAGAGGCATGTTCAGAACAATAAGAGATTAAGGGGAACATGTATGAAAACTGTCTTGGTCTAAGACTTTCTTTGTTGCCTATAGCAACAGAGCCCAGAGCGCTCCTTTCATTTTTTCAGAGCACTATATGAAATTAAAGTAGCGCTCTGATTTGCTGCTATGGGCAACAAGGATAGTCTTAGACCAAGACAGTTTTCATACATGTGGCCCTTAGTGTAAAAAAAAAAAAAATACAAGTGTCTAAGAATTTGTAAGAATGGTTTCTTGTGGAGCAAAGAAGGTACCATGAGTATAGAATAAAATGTAGCTCCCTAGATATCCCAGGGCTATTTCTAAGTATTTAGTAGATTAACTACAAAATGAGCTGCAATAGCATAGTTAGGACCCAAAAACGAAGATTTTTACAAACCAAAATTGTTGCTTAATCGATTATGATCTGAGAGCTTGTGAAATCTTAAGAGTGAAAAATAAGCATATTTTTTAATATACTACGTCAAGGTATAATTCAGAACATAAAGAGAAAACAATTTCAATTCTTAAGGGGTTTTATTTGTTTTATTGCTGCTAGTACTCATTTAAAAAAAAAAAAATACTTATACCCACCTCTTACCTCACCTCCTTTCCAGAGTTGTGCCTGTTTTCTATTTTTTTCTTGGGGACCTAACTGTTGCAGCCGGGAATTGGCTTAACTGTTCGGACAGCTCACTTTTGAATGGTAATATCATGCAGTGGCACAAGAGAAAAAAGAATCCAAGGTGTCTACATATTGCTTGATAAGGTCACTTTTTTCTGGGCTGAAATATTGCACTTGCATTTTTGTAATGTGTTCTGATAAATACATGTTCTTTATATATGCTTTTTGGATATGCTTTTGCCCCGGATTCTTTTTTCTCTGTAATTATCACAATGTTGTTTGAGGACTGACCCACCTTTTTGATGTACTGTTTTATGCCTTTCTTTATATTTTTACTTTTAATTTTTTGGAGTATCAGTGCTGCTTCCGTTAACTATTTACAGTCAGGTTGCTGCACATGACCACTGCAGCCAAATAGAGGCTGCAGCGATGACATCTTTGATCAGAACAAGAAAAAAGTAAACAGAAGACCAGCAACGAGTGAGGACGGCACAGCACTGTGGTGAGGTGAGTATACGTTCTTATATTTTAAGTGGGCATTAGTAGCAGTGAAAAAAATAAATAACAGCTCTCCTTTAAAGACACATCCAGTTGACTTTCTTTCCTGACAGACTCATTTTTTAAATCGGACATGTGTCACTTTATGTGAGAATAACTTTGTGATACTTTTACCTATCCATGTGATTCAGAGATTGTTTTCTCTTGACACATTGTGCTTTAAGTTAGTAAGAAATAATAATAAGTAATAAGTAATACATTTTGTTTCTTACAATCCTTGTTAATTTGTGAAAATATCAAAAATGTGGACAAATTTGCCATTTTCAAAGTTCAAAAATGTATGCGTATAAGAGAGATGGTTGTGCCATATAAAATAGTTTATAACTAGCATCTAAAATACGTCTACTTTATGTCGGCATTATTTTTCAAATGTCTTTTTATTTTTATGAAATTAGGAGGCTTAGGAAAGAAGGAAATTTGCAACTTAGAATTTTTTACAGACCAGTCCAGTTCTGATGCGGCTTTGAGGGGCCTCAATGTTAGATATCCCGATTTTGACTCTATTTAAGAAACTGCACCATTTAGAGTATTTAATACAGCATTTACTGGAACACGTAAGATGTTACCAACTGCTGTTTAGGTGCATGTTGGAGGATACAAGGGATGGAGTGCTATTTAGATCTTGGAACGCAATCGTTAATTGCCTTTCTCTGTTCATGCAGTCAGTCCATCATGTGCAGGCTGGAATTCCAACGGGTGGAAACATCGCATATCAGAGTGTGTTGGAGGAGGCCGTTCTGCCGTTGCAACTCGAGGAGGGTGTTCCTGGCTTTGTAGGAATGGATGAAGTGCATGCACAGTTTCCTGGCCATTTTCAGAATCTTCTGAAGATCGATGGAAGACTTCAGGAACCTTTTCACAACCAGATTGAACACATGCGCCATGCAGGGCGCATGGACCATCCCTCCTCGGTGCAGCGCGGACACCATGGTTCCTCCCATTGTCCGTCACCATGGTTCCGATTTGCAGTTGGCGCGGAGAAAGCCACACATCGATTTCTTGCTGCATGACGCGGAGAAGTTCCTCCCCTGTGTGACTTCGTTCGCCGAGGCAAGCCAGGTGTAGAACTGTGTGACACCGCTGTGCCCTACTCATGTGGTATGATGGAGCAGTACTTGTGGAGGCTGAGATGGTGGTGGAGGTGGAGGAGGAGAAGGCGGACATTGGCGCAGGAGCCGCAGTTTGACAACGTGGAGGAGAAAGCGGCGTCTCCTGTCCAGTTATTGGTGTGCCTGGGCCGGAAGCACATTCCCCGAGTGGGCCGCACAGGACATGTACTGGCCCTGACCGTAGTTACAGCTCCAGACGTCCGCGCTGCCGTGCACCTTGGAACAAACCGATAAGTTCAAGGACTGGCCCACCTTCTGTTCTACATATTTATGAAGTGCTGGTACTGCCTTTTTGGAAAAGAAATTACGGCTTGGAACTCTCCATCTCGGCTCGGCACAAGCCATTAGTTCTCTGAACGGTGTAGAGTCCACCATTTGGAAAGGGAGGGACTGCAGCACCAACAACTTGGACAGGAGTATGGTCAGCTTCTGCACCTTAGGATGGTTGGACGCATACTGTTGTCTCTTTGCAATCGCCTCGCTGAACGACTGCTGGCGCCATGAGTAGCGAGGAGCAGGAGCATCTGGACCGGGAGATGATGTCAAAGAGAAACAGCTCCCTTCTGCAGAGGTGGTGGAGCCTTGACTGGCTGCAATGGCATGCGTGCCACTGGGCGCTGTTGTTGCTGCGGCGGCAGGATGGACCACCACATCTGAGCCACGTTTCTCCCAGGCCACCGGATGGTGATGCTGCATGTGTTGACGCAGGTTAACGTGGTGCCAACGTTAGCTCCCTGGCCACGCTTCACTTTCTGCCTACAGATTCTACATATACCCATATTCGGCTCCTCCGGTGTCTTAGCAAAGAACTGCCACACCGCCGAGTATCGGATTTTACCGCCAACGCTCCGCACTGAGTGACTACTGCCGCCGCTGCCTCGCTGAGCCCCTGTGCCGCTACTTTGTTGGACCTGCGAAGCGGGTTTTTTACCCCGTGGCCGCTTGGCTCCCGACCTCACACTGCTGCTATCCTGCTGACTCACGGCCACACGACCCACTTGCTGGCTGCGCCGCTGCCTGACGCGCAAGCTGACGCCCTCTTCTCCTGACGATGATGAAGCCCTTGCCTCACCCGGCTCCCAAGTGCGGTCGGCTACATCATCATCTATTTGTGTTTCATCATCACTGCTGTCCTCATCACCGGTCTTGGTATGCAGAGGCTGACCCCTCACAACATGACCTCCCATGCCACTCTCAACATCTATACTTTGCCGCCTACCCCAAGAAGCAGAGGATATTGGCCCTATTTCTTCGCTGCCAAGTAGCTGCTGACTGCCCTCCTCAAATTGTTCATCCTCGCTATATAGTGGCGCTGAGCCCAAACCACATAGTAGAACTCTGGCTGAGGGAACCAGATGGGACAGAGACGGGTTGAGGACAGGTGAGGGCCGCTGACCCGCTCCCGGGCCATGCCAACTAAGGATTGTGTCTGATGTTCCCACCGACTCTTGGCTGGGGTTGTCAGATGTCATCTGGGAGAAAGTGGATGACCTAGTCAACCAATCAAGAACCCTTGGGTTGCTAGTCAGCACACGGCCGCTAGATGACAGCGGCAGTTGTGGCCTCACCGAGTGACCCCTGCTGCGACGTCCCATTGCTGTGCTGCGACCTGGGCCTGGAATGTTTGTGCCTCTGCAACTCGCAGGTGAAGAGCCTGCCACCTCTCTGTCTGACATACTGTTTGTTCTAAAATGTACAGACATTGTTTGATGAAGATATCTGTCTCTGATAAATACACACCCTGTATTTGACTCCAAATGAACCCAGTAACACGCTTGGTAACCCTTGGAGATAAATTGCGCTCAACAAATGGGCAGTAAAAATTGACTTGTATGTGCCGTTTAAAAACTCTGTGTATTTTACTGAATATAAAGCACAAACAGGCTTAATTAACCTTCGGATATGAATTATGCTACAGAATTTCTTCTGTGGCGGTGAAAAACAAAGTTTCTTTTACTGAGTACAACTGCAGAACAACGCTTAATTAACCCCTGCATGTAAATTGCGCCAAACAATTGAGCAACCACAAACTACGAGCTTTGTAGCGTGTTACAATGGTGTGTTTTCTACACTACACAACAAGAGAAAAAATTGTAATTAACCTTCGCTTGTGAATTAGGTTGCAGGAAAAATTTATTTTTTGGAGGTGAAAGACGGTTTATTTTAGTCACGCAAGTTTCAAACTCGTGGAAGACTTCTTTGTTCAATACAACAATTCTTTATTCCTCATTAGTCTAAAATCCAACATTCACGGATAATAATAAAACCATAAACATGATAGAAAGAGTAAAGTGGTATACTTATATTAGTAGTTTTCAGCGTAGCAGCTTCCACACCATTTGATTTCCAAATTGGATAGCCCAGAGACGCCAGACCTTAGAGCGAGCTGCACATACTAAAAGCGACGTTTCGGAGGACACGCCCCCTTTGTCAAGCAGGAAAATTGTAATTTTTGGCGGTGAAAAATACGGTTTATTTTAGTCACCACAGCAGAAAAACAACGCTTAATTAACCCCGAGATGTAAATTGCACCAAACAATTGAGCAACCACAAACTATGAGCTTTGTAACGTGTTACAATGGCGTGTTTTCTACGCTACACAACAAGAGAAAAAAATTGTAATTAACCTTCGCTTGTGAATTATGCTACAGGAAAATTGTAATTTTTGGCGGTGAAAAAGGCGATTTATTTTTGTCACCACAGCAGAAAAACAACGCTTAATTAACCCATGGATGTAAATTGCGCCAAACAATTGAGCAATCACAAACTACGAGCTTTGTAGAGTGTTACAATGGTATGTTTTCTACGCTACACAACAAGAGAAAAAATTGTAATTAACCTTCGCTTGTGAATTATGCTACAGGAAAATTGTAATTTTTGGTGGTGAAAAAGACGGTTTATTTTTGTCACCACAGCAGAAAAACAACGCTTAATTAACCCTTGGATGTAAATTGCGGAAAAGAATTTAGCAGCCACAAACTACTAGCTTTGTAGCGTGTTACAATTGCGTGTTTTTCTACGTCTACACAACAAGAGAAAATATTGTAATTAACCTTTGCTTGTGAATTATGCTACAGGAAAAGTGTAATTTTTGGCGGTTGAAAAAGACGGTTTTATTTTTGTCACCACAGCAGAAAAACAACGCTTAATTAACCCTTGGATGTAAATTTGTACAACAGCACTAGAGCAGCCCAAACTACTAGCTCTGTAGGTGTTTAAACTGCGTGTTTTCTTATGCTGCACAAAAGAGGAAAAAAATTGAAATTAACCTTCGCTTGTGGAATTTTTTGCTACAGGAAAAATAGTAATTTTTGGCGGTAAAAAAAACGGTTTATTTTTGTCACCCAGCAGAAAAACAACGCTAATTAACACTGGATGTAATTGCGCCAAAACAAATTGAGCAACCACCAAATACGAGCGTGTTTAGCGTCGTTACAATGGCGTTTTTCTACGCTTACACACAAGAGATAACATTTTAATTAACCTTCGCTTGTGAATTATGCCACAGGGAAAATTGTTTTTTTGGCGGTGAAAAAGACGTTTATTTTGTCACCACAGCAGAAAACACAACGCTTAATTAACCCTCTGGATGTTAAATTGCACAAAGAATTGAGCAGCCACAAAACTACTAGCTTTGTGCGTGTTACAACTGCGTGTTTTCTATGATGCACAACAAGAGAAAAATTGAAATTAACCTCGCTTCTCTGTGAATTATGCTACAGGAAATTTGTAATTTTTTGGCGGGTAAAAAAACGGTTTATTTTTGTCACCACAGCAGAACAAACACACGCTTAATTCAACCCCTGGATGTAATTGCGCCAAACAATTGAGCAACCACAAACTACGAGCTTTGGTGCGGTGTTACAATGGCGTGTTTTCTACGCTACAAAAGAGAAAAACATTTTAATAAACCTTCGCTTGTTGAATTATGCACAGGCAAAATTTGTAATTTTTGGCGCGTTTGAAAAAATACGGTTTCTTGGCAGTCACCACAGCAGAAAAAACAAAAGCTTAATATAATCCCTGGATTAAAATTGCGCAAACAATTGTGCAGCCAAAAATGATGCTGGGATTTGTATTGTAAAAAACGTTGTATCTTTAAATGGAATACAAACAGAACTGGCTTAGACTCCCCCTGGATATTCAATGTGCTGTGAGAAGATAGCATTAAAATGTTATGCAGCTACAGTGGCCGCACACTGGGGACTTCAGATCATATACCCCAAAAAAATAGAAATAGACCATAGAGAATACAGTCTCTGAGACAAGTGAGGACACCCATCAAATATCGCTGTTATAGCTATCTCCAGTAAGAGCTATCACAATCTGCGCAGCAGCACTTCCCTGATCCGTAACAGTGAGAGGTGACGTGTGAGCTCCCGCGGTCTGCGCCCGACCTTTAGAGTGCGGGTGATGTCACAGAATCCACCGGTCTACTGATTGGCTTATCTCTTGCAAATGTATGCAGGACTATGCCCCTTCTTCCTCCCAGAGTGCTGTTGCCACATGTAACGCTATCGTGCTCGCAGCCATTTTTCAATCAAAGCACACTTGTTCACCCGAAAGTTTACCCAAACTTCGACTTCTTTCAGAACCGAAGTTTTCCTGAAATTCTAAACAAATTCCACTTAGTTAGAATCAATTCGCCCATCTCTACTGATAAAGTGTTACAGAAACAGATTGCACACATCTGACTAGCTGCAAGAAAGATAACACCAAATATATCTGTTTAATATACAATTACTAATGAACTTCTAAAGTGTTAACTTTTTTATACCCTGTCAAAGAAATATGTGAAAAAAAACCTTTAGGTTTTTTACCTAATGGAGACTGATAACGGTGTTACAAGCATGATTTGCTGATTTACTGAAAGAAGAGTTTGATCAGAATTCTATCGTAATCTGGAATTGGTTAAATCATAGATTGAAACTGGCATATCATGACATATAAAAGATATGAGTGCGATGAACCAACAAAAATAAGTTGAAAACAACTGATACTTTGCTGAGTGTTTAGCTAAAAAAAGTTGACTAAAGTTACATTTGCTGATTATTTAGTTTCTTGAAATGGAATGATGTCGCACACCTGGAGATACAGGAATGTTCACGGGGTGCTTGTTGAAGGGATATCCAGTCCCATAGACCCATGGCTTACGTCATCATCACTTGCGGTGGTCCAGAGAATCCACCATACCCGTGACACTGGCATCTCTCTGTGAAGCATGTCATAGGCGGCACGATGATGTGACATCATAGCGCCACCTATGTCAGTAGTAGAGGCGGACGTCTGGTAGACTTATGGCCTAAGGCCTACAAACTGCATAGCAGAGCAGATTGCTAGTGGCAGTCTGCTCCACTTAGACCGGGCAATCCTGGTGATCTAGGGCATTAGCTCTGAATCCGAACATTCAGGACACATGTTCTGGGGCAGGTTATGGTGGCCCAGCCTCCATGAGGTGGCGCTGGAGCTCGGGGCCCACCAGGAGTTTCACCAACTCCAAGTTGGGCCATTCCAAGGTAAGTTTTGAGATACGTCCCCTACAAAGCCCTGGGTCTCTTTACCCAAATCATACCTTCCTTACTACCAAAAAAAAAAAAAAAAAAAAAAAAACCCCCAAAAAAAAAAAAACTTTATATATAACCCCAACCCCCCAATATATATATTTTTTTTTTTTTTTTTCCATTTTTATAATATTTTTTGCCTCATGGTAAATCAAAGTGCAGGGTGGGCCCATGAAGAGAAAAGAAGTGCCCACCGTTGCTGTTCACAGCCTTCTGCTCCCCCTCTTTATTTACAATAGTCAGTGCTGTCTGCAACTTAGTGTGCCACCACATCCAGGATTTTCCGCTTAAACTATATGTGGGAGAAACAGGGGACACACAGGCAGGCAGCTAAGGACAGGCACTGAGGTCTGACAAGCAAAAAAGGCACTCAAGCCAGCTCACCACTCCTGTGATCCGGGCTGCACGGCTGCACTCTGGGAAGCAACAATTCTGAGAAGGCACCAAGTGAGAAAATTGCCAGCAACTCCGGTTGAAATTACAAACTATACGCCTTTATGTTAAAAAACAAATGGAGACATCCAAAACCAAACATGGTTGGCTGCAGATGATGCTGACCGTCGCGTTCAGGTTTTCACATGGACCTTAGTCATAGCATAGAAAGAAGCCTTATGAATAGCACATACTTATATACCATGTAAGAACAAACTCACTTGTGTAAGAAACGTACCGGCTGCTGCGCTCCCCGGCCGCTCACGCATGCACCACTCCGACTTCCGGGACGCTGAGCCGCACGGGAAGACATCTCACACAGGGGAGAAAACAAGTGACACTAAAATATAACATTGTATAAAAACAAAGTAGACTACAAGCACAACAAAGTATAATAACAACCAGAATAAATGAGGTTATGAATAAACAAACAAACCCTAACTTCTGAAAAAATACACTCAATAATGAAAATTATTCACTGCGCAAAATTAAAACCTGTCGGGAAACAGTGCGTGTCAAGATTATATATCCAAAAAGCCTCTAATGAGTTCTCTAATATGATGTTCCAGGAACAACTCTCGTTACTCACTTTACAAGAATTGGATATTGCAACCAAAGGTCCTCAGGCTGGTCCTACTCCTTTTCATGTAAAAAACCCTATGTTCTACCCTATCCATGCTAGAACTGAAAGCATGGAACTTTTCCAAACCCTTATTGAACAAGATCTTAAGAAGATAAGTCAGGATAGTAATAGGGGTTCCAACCTTTCATGGAAACAACGTCAGAATCTGACTTTATCCTCAGGTCTGACTCCACTGTTCCCCTCTTGTATGGCCTGCCGAAAGTACATAAACAGGTGACCCCGCCCCCTATGCGCCCACTAGTCTCGGGGATTAATTCCTTATGTGAACGGATGTGTCAATGGCTGGACGCACAACTTCAGCCACTAGTTAGCAGGGTGCCAGGTTTTCTACAAGATTCTAAATCTGTTCTTGTTAATTTTTCTGATAAAATATGGAGTTCCGAATGCATCTGTGACGTAGTGTATTGTACACTAGTATACCATTGTCCATAGCATTATTGGCCTTAGATTTCCATTTAGATATTTACAGTCCATACTCCTGTGATGAAAAAATGTATATCAAATCAGTTCCTTCCTTTCTGATACAACATAAATAATTTCTCTTTGATGGAGCCTTTTACTTACAACAAGAGGGGTTTCAATGGGTGTGAAATTTTCCCTCGCTGGCCAACCTCGTGATGGCTTGGTGGGAGTCTTCTTACACTTTTTTGTGCTTTTTTGTGTGGAGACATCCATTTGTGGCGATGTGTGAGTCGGTTATGGCAGATATATAGAGACCTGATACTAATCTGGCGGGTCCTGTGTCTGCAATACCCACTCTTCATAGAATCATTAACAACATCCCGTTCAATTTAGGCCATTTACGTTAGTCTATCCCATCGAACAACAAATTTCTCTTTTGGATTTCGCTCTGAAGGGGATCTCCCTAATTTCCACAAGCTACGTTTAGAAAGAAGGTAGCGGGGGGAGGGTCGGGGGGCCCCGCGGGCGAACACAGTCAAGCTCTGTCTATAAGAACACTGGATAAAGTTCACCAAGACTTAGTTGTAGTCCATTGCACTGCAATATCTTTCTTATTAACAAGTTTGTATTGAAATATTTCCTGGATATTTGGGCAGCCTGAATATTTATTGGATACACATATTTCTAGTAACTGCAGGGGCTCTTTGTTAGGGGCAAAACTCCATTTTATATCAGTATACATTTCTGATAGGTGTTGATTTTCAATTTACCCATTCCACCTGTGTTGATATATCCACCTTGCAGTCTTATATTACAATCCAGCAATCTTGTAGTCAGCAAGGTTGTTTGTTGCCAAAAATACCGTGTTTCATACGAAAACATAAAAACAGATACGTGTTTTTTGACTTTTGCGCACCCAGCTTTGTTCATTGACGCAGCTCCCACGTAAATCTTAAAACAGCAATTCTATAGTCCACCACAGGCGTGAATAGAAAGGTGCAAAAATAGGTGTGTTATCGGAAAACATAACAGATACGTGTTTTTGGACTTGTTGCGCACCAGCTTTGTTCATTGACGGAGCTTCACGTAATCCTTTAAAACAGCAATTCTATAGTCACCACAGGTGAAATTGAAACGGTGCCAAAAATACGTGTATTATCGAAAACATAACATATATAGTGTTTTTTGACTTTGCGCACCACAGTTTGTTATTACGCTAGCTTCCACGAGTAAATCTTTAAAAAACAGCAATTCTATAGTCACACACCGGTGAATAGAAAGGTGCAAAAAATACCGTGTATTATACGAAAACAAACAGATACGTGTTTTTTGCACTTTTGCCCAGTCAGATTTGTGATAGAACTTGCAGTTAAATTGAATCCAGCAATTTTTGTTTTGATTTAGAGGGATTGAGAATAGCTGTGTTTGCCGTTGCTTTAATAAGAGGGACTTTCCAAAACTATCTCCATACCTTCTCAAATTTATTTTCTAATGAGCGAAATGCAGGTGGGTAAGCAGCAAAGAGGGGGGTAGCACATGGAGGTAGAGGTTCGATGGGAGAAGGTTGCTCCTTACAGTGTGGCGACATTAGCATGCCAGCGGATCAATCAGTTGCAGGACGTCATGGCCTGTCATTGCTGGGTCAAGGGCACTGTGAATTAAGTTAACAACATCGTCGCCAATCTGTCCTTCAGTGGTTAATGCAACCTGCATCTGCAGTCTTACCTCCTCATCCTCCAGTCTTGCCACAAATGCGTATAGATCATCAGCATCGTCCAACATTAAGCAGCCGAAATGTCAACCTCGTGTACCACCCCTGTGGCATAATTCCATTGTCTGAGACTCTTGGATGACAAAATTGCGGATGGGGGGTCGAAGCCTGTTAAACGATCAAGAGGATGATATAGTCTGCTCTGACGCCCAGTACTGATGCCATCAGAGGAGGTGAAGGAAGCGGTCACTCGGCAAAAAATCACCGGGCGGTCGGCAAGACTTGCAGTGCCCTTGCTGTAGGCCCCGCAGGCTTCTGGATGCAGAATGTGACAAAGACACTGGTTGATGATGATGATGTTGACGAATTGCGGATCCATCCTGGTCTTTTCCGCTGAGAATTTGCTTGCGTAGCGCTTCATCAGTGGACGAGGAGGAAGACGATGGGGTAGTGTCAATAAGGGTCCGCCACAAAAAGGAGAGGGCGGTGGGGTCGCCAGAAGTCCGTTGATATGATTCGGCAAGCCACGGTAAGCGCATACCCCACTCCTCGCTTATCGCCGTCAAAAAGGTCCAGGACTCTAGCTGGGCCTTCCTTTGAGCAGCCTCTGATTCACCCAGCGATGTCATTATGTCGCCTTGCCCGTAAACGTTAAGTAAGGGCGAAGAACCTTAAGTGGTTAACCACCACCAACATGTCTAGTCACATGCAGCGAATGCATGAGTTGCAATGGAGGGACACTTGGCAAAAAAGGCCAGACCGACGCCGGCCTCCAACCACTGTCACACCCTCTGTCTCCGCCTCTCCTCCCTCCGCCACCACAAAGATTTCCTCAGCTGCCATGCTTCTCTCAGGAGTATGATCAGGGATCAGCATACGCTTCAGCTCCACGTCGCTCCGCGAGTAGTACACCCGAAAAACACCACCAGAGGGGACCCATCCTACCCCTTCTCCTTCCGCCAGTATGACGACTGCACGCCGTACAGTGACCAGTCTAGGAAGCCAGCCTTTCTGTCATCCAGGGTTTTTGGAGCAGATAGAAACACTTTAACCCAAACCATCCCACAGCAAAAGCCTGAATGGTCGGCATTGCCAGGCTTTTGGCCTTGAAAAATGTTGCCTTTTCCGTCTGGTGGACACAGATGGTTCGCCACGTCATGGCCTCGCCTGCTCCCAATACAGACGCTCGAGCGAAGGCATTTCTATGCCACGAAAAAGCGTCCCTGCCCAGGCCCAGACACGTGTCATCTAAAAGTTCAAGCGCGTTGTCTGCATCTGCTGTCCGGAAAAGTCCATCTCACCACCGACACATGGACTCGTAGGACGCCAAGGCCGTTATATCTCTGTGAAATTCTCACTGGGTGCGCTGGGTGGATGTCTCGGGGGTGGACGTGGCTCTCAGGCTCGGCGCACGCTCTTCAAAACAGCAGGGATTGTGCTGGGCTCTTTCGCCCATGGTCCTCTGGTGGCATCACGTGCCCAGAGACACCAGGCCGTGTTGAATTACTCTGCCTTGGAGACCGTTCCAACACGGTTCAGGAGCTGTGAAGGACGGCTATCCGCAAACGAGAGAACCGAGGCGCTGCTGGGGCTGGGTGACAGGAACCTTGTTGCCAGGCAAGGTGGTGCGTGTGCGATAACGGGCGAAATTTGCTGGGCCGCCCTTAAGGATCGGTAGGGCTGGAGACACATCCCTGGCTGGCACATGTCATGAACTTGTCGTCCAGAAAATTTCTAAAGAGCTACCCGTGGTCTGGGACTGCCTGTGAAGAAGGACTCGAGGTTCTGAGTTCGCACTTCCGCCGTTCGCATCCTGCTTCGTTCCCGCCTGGTGAGTTGCAGCGTCAGCTCGGCCTCCCGTCAATCCGTCTAATGCCGTTGACGTTGGCAAAACACGCTGGAATTCCCCCTCCCACATGCTCCACGCGATTGTGGGAGCAGCGCAATGCCATTACGCATAACGAGCAGTGACACATGGCCGGACAAGCAGCGGTGCGCGACCTTCGGCGGTGTTGAGCCATCGAGAGTGGAGGCAGGTGAAAGATCTTCTGCACCATCCTTGCCACTTTTTGAAGAAGCACGAAAATGGTCAGTGCGGACGATTGCCCTTTTCAGCATGAGCATTGTGGTGATCTTAAGGTTCTGAAACGATCGTTGGACGGAGGAGGAGGAGCGGACACAGATGAGTACACGGAGCCTTTCTCTCGTCAAATCCACAAGGCCCGACAGTTTCTAAATTTTACGGGTCTTCATTAGGCAGTGGCACTGTGTTCAGGGTCTCCGAGCTTGTGCAAGGCGGCACCTAGCTCTAAGGGTGCATCATCTGTGGCAAGTCAGGGCTGGGCTGTGGTTGAAGCTGTGCCAGAGGAAGCGGAGGAGGAGGACGGAGGAGGAGGAGGAGTATTCTAGACACCGAGTCCTGCCTTGGAAAGAGGTTGGCGTGTGGAATTTGAGGCCAGATGTGGAAGATGGAGTTTGCTAGGTGCCCTCAACCCAGCGGCTTGGGAAATCAAGGCTCAATCTCTCACATGAGTGCTTGGCATGCTTCCATTTCCCCAACCTGATCCTCGCATTAAGTCCATCAAAATGATCAACAGTTCTGGGTGGCCCACCCTCCTGGATCCCGTACAAAATTCAGCATTTTCCTTCCACCCCCCAATAGCGGAGTAAAATGCAGGAAAGGAGACCTTGCTGATGGATCAACTGGAGACATCTGTTGGTCTGCTTCACGTACTTCAAATGTCAACTGGTGGGGGTTGGAAACAACGCCAGCGTCGTGACAGCTGTAGAGTGCCAAGTAGCGTAGCGCAGCAGCGGCAGCAGCAGGCAAGATGGTGGCAGAAGCTAATGGGCGTGACCTTGGCAATCTTTATTTACCCACCTCCCCAACGCCTGCAATGGCAGGCCCAATACATCACCCAGAGACCAGCTTAAGATCATGGTGCACGACTATCTGGCGTCTCAACACCGATGTTTTTGTATGTATTCCGGACCAATAGATTCTGGGATATCCAAAATGGACGAAGGCTCTGAGTGGCTCG
Organism: Phyllomedusa bahiana; assembly: GCA_025379985.1. NCBI lineage: Eukaryota > Metazoa > Chordata > Amphibia > Anura > Hylidae > Phyllomedusa > Phyllomedusa bahiana. The sequence goes on from JAODAL010016492.1 coordinate 59,614, forward strand.
CTCCGCCATAGAGGTGTTGTCCTGCCCAGCAGCCCAGGTCATATCTGAGTGGACCATCAGCACAGCCGCAGGAGTCATTACAGACAAACGCAATCCGGCTTTTCACAGATAATGTGGATCGTTTGACTTTCATTCAAGATGAATCAGGCATGGATCTCTTCTGATGATGATGTGGCCCCAATTGCCGAGGTCATCCGATTAGTTGCTGGTCTACTTACATTCCTCTCCAAACAGAATGGTTCCTCTTGAAAAAATTATTTTTTAAATGATCATTTCTTACTGCAAATTTTATTTCAATTCCCAACAGTTCATTTGCTGGTTTTGCTGTGAGGAGACTAAAAGACACAAGGTTTATTGACAAAAACATTTTCATTTCTCACTTCTTCTTTAGAATTTTTCACATTGTCAATGGTTTTGGGGGTGCATGTGCTCTACAATTTTTAACCGTGGTGTGAAGTAATCTTTTAATTTTTTGGGGTCATGTTGCTGTGAGATAAAGGCTTTAATCATGGTCCTTTTGGAACAGAAATGTGGCTTCTAAGTGGCATTTCAACCTCACCATTTATAACAGTGTCTGAGAAGTCATATTTATACTATTTTGGGGGTTCATGTTGCTATGAGATACAGCAATAATCATGGGTCTTTGGAACAGAAATGTGGCTTCTAAGTGCATTTCTCTTCCACAATTTATTTTTAAGGTGGCTGAGAAGACATTTTTATAATTTTTGGGTCATTGGCTGCTTTGAAATGCCCAGCATACTACAGGTCCTATTCTAAAAAATCGTTGTTTTTCTAATAGACATTTCTTCTTCACAATTGTCAAACGTGGCTCATGGGTCTCTTGTTTGAATTTTTGGGGATTATGCTGTGACATGCAGCTATACTACAGATCTATCTAAAAAAAAATGTTGTTTCTAACAGGACATTTGTTTTCACATGTTCAAGAGTGGCTCAAGGGTGATGGTGCTGTCAGAAACAGGAATAGGTAGGACACTGTTTAATGGACAATATTGCAAAATTGACTTGTTTTTGCAATTATCTGTTAACATGGCTATTAATCCCTTTATTGAGGGAACTACCATTTAATAATTAAAAAGAGAAACACAGACATGGTGGGATTCCATCGAATTTTAAAAATGTGTTTTCTAAATTAAAGTACTAAAAAACTTGCATGTACAAAATAGCTGTTTAAAAAATTCCTACTGAATTGTTACAACGGGAGGTACAGGAAACTTGAACAGATGTAGGTTATTTAGAGGACATGGAGTATGGAGCACGGACCAAGAACACAGACAGAGACCATTTCCTCCAGCACGTGAGTAAATGAGAAAAAGAATGCCAAGAAAAAGGGCTCCTGGGTGAACAGAGCGTTAACCACCAGTATTTCCAAGTGAAGCTCAAATGGTCCACATCATACGGAGGGGGCAAGCGCTACCCAGGTAATTGACTGTGTACTGAGGACGGCTGGAAGTTTCACAATTCGCTTCCGCACTGTGCTTCAGCACGACAGTTTTCGTGTGCCTGCGTCATCAGGGCATTTTAACCTGCGTGTTAATAGATTGAGGACGCCAGCCTGGGCTCTCATCGTACCCACTGTAACCTCCGGCCCTGGGTCCTGCAGTGGCCCAGGGACAGGTATAGTACAATGTCCAGTTAACTAAAAGGTGGTTGAAAGACTCTTTTTCTAGGCACTTTTTAAATAGTGGGGGTGTTCATGCAGGGTTTGGCGCTCATGCTGTGGCCCCAGACAAGGTATAGTCAATGGGTCCAGATGAAAACTAAAATGGTGGTTGAAAAGACTCCTTTTTCCGGCCTACTTTTTAAATTGGGGGTTATGCAGGTTTGGGGCTCATGCCGTGGCCAGGACAGGTATAGGTCAAGTCCAGATCAACTAAAATGTTTGTTGGAAAGACTCTTTATCCGGCACTTTTTAAAATGTGGGGGTCCATGGCAGATTTGGGGCTATGCTGTGGCCCAGGACAGGTCTAGTCACATGTCCAGTAAAACTAAAATGGAGAATGAAAGGACACCTTTTTCCGGCACTTTTTAAATGTGGGGGTTATGCAGGTTTGGGGCTCATTGCTGTGGCCGAGGACAGGTTTATAGTCAATGTTCTGTTCAACTAACATTGGTGGTTGAAAGACTCCTTTTTCCGGCACTTTTTAAATGTGGGGGTCATGCAGGTTTGGTGCTCTGCTGTGGCCCTAGGACAGGTATATCAATGGTCCGTGAAACTAAAATGGTGGTTGAAGACTCCTTTTTCCGGCACTTTTTTAAATGTGGGGGTTTGCAGGTTTGGGGCTCATCGCTGTGGCCCGTCAGGTATGTCAAAGACCAGTTAACTAAAATGTTTGTTGAAAGATCTTTTTCCGGCACTTTTTAAATGTGGGGGTCATGCAGGTTTGGGGAGGGCTCATGCTGAGTTCCAGGACAGGGAATATTCAAATGTCAGTTCCAAGTAAAATGATGGTTCATTTTCATTACTGCCTTCTGGCACTTTTAATTTGTGGGTGATGCAGTTTTAAGGGTCATGCTGTGGTACAGACAGGGATAGTGAATGGTGCTGTGTGTGACTTTTATTTGTTGCTTTTATAGCCTAAGTGTTGTGCCTAAGATGTAGCAGGTATCCATTTGACCATTGTGGCTGTTAATTCCAGCTTCTCAAGCCCTGTTTGGCTGTAAGAATGAAGGTGTTGTTGCTCTCCCATAGACTTTAATGGGTATCGGAAGGGATGAACGACAATGACTATCGAACAAACCTTATCGTTGGTGGCGACTATCGACTATCGATCGATGTCGATAGCCAACGTAATCGCTCAACACTAGTGGTTACTAGACGTTCTAAGAATATTGGTAATGTAGTTTCACCCAATTTGATAACATCTAACCCCATTCAACATATGTGGCTTCGTAATAAGGGTTTTTTCAGGTGTGGGGGTCATCCCTGCAGAACTTGCAACTATTTAGTTCCCACTCATTACGTTTCAGATGGTCCAAAAAATTATCCAATCAGACAATATATTAACTGCAATACTATGTCGGATGTATAAATAATTAAATGTGATATATGGAACCTTAACTATGTCGGATGTACTTCACGCAAATTTAAGGTCCTAATTTTAGAACATCTAAATGGGATAAAAAATCCAACTGGTCGTATACTGTCTGGAGCATCTCGTCACTTTATAGAGGCCCATAATTCCAACATACAGAGCTTTAAAGCTTTTGCAATAGAAAGAGTTTGCTTAGGTAAATGTGGAGGCAACTTAATGAGCAAATTAAAGGACAGGGAGGCTTTTTGGATATATAATCTTAACATCACTGTTCCCACAGGTTTAAATTTGCGCAGTGAAATAATGTTTCATTATTATTGTATTTTTTTCAGAAGTTAGGGTTTGTTGCTTATTCATAACATCATTTATTCTGGTTGTTACTATTACTTTGTTGTGCTTGTCGTCTACTTTGTTTTTATACAATGTTATATTTTATTGTCACTTGTTTTCTCCCCTGTGTGAGATGTCTTACTGATGTGTCTTCCCGATGCGTTCTCCTGCTCTTGGGGGCGGCGCTGCGGGTGCCAGACTATGGCTCCTACATCAGTAACCCCACCTTTTCTGGGTGTTGCCTCGCGATGGGCCGGCCTCTGGCGCATGCGGCTCGGCGTCCCGGAAGTCGGAGTGGCGCATGCGTGAGCGGCCGGGGAGCGCAGCAGCCGGTACGTTTCTTACACAGGTGAGTTTGTTCTTACATGGTATATAAGTATGTGCTATTCATAAGGCTTCTATGCTACGACTAAGGGTCATGTGAAACCTGAAACGCGTCAGCATCTGCAGCCACCATGTTTGGTTTTGATGTCTCCTCTTGTTTTTAACAATAAAGGCGTATAGTTTGTATTTCTACCGGAGTTGCTGACAATTTTCTCACTTGGTGCTTATTGAGGTCTGACCTACCTAAATATGCTACCTGCTTCCCTTCTCTCCCTGCCAGGCCTGAATGCCACACAGAGAGGAGCCGCGGCACTGCAGAGGCAGGAGGAAACACGTCTTTTACACCTCACTGCACTGAAAAAAAAGTGTCACCTAAAAAAAAATATAAAATAAATATTTTTTTTATTTTACATTAAAAAATACATAATAATAAATGAAAACATATACACCCGAGATAGAAAACAATAGCTCACCAGGACCCAAAAATACATACATGAAAGTTTATGAAAATCATTAATAAATCACGAATGCATATAGGATGAATAATCATATAAATCATCAGAATAAATATTCAATGCTTAAAAGGGTTTGTCTCACTACATTGATTCATCTTACCTCAGTCCTGTTTTCTTGGTTTCATTTTGAATTTAGGGGCGTGTTTACTGGCTTTTACTAGGCTGCAGCAGAAGCCAGGTTTGTAGTTATAGCAACCAGTGTTGGCAGCCTATCATGAGAGATTGAACAAGTTTGTAGTTATAGCGACCTGAGGAGCTGATGCAGCCTATACAAGAGGGGATATCTCAGAAAAGGTAGGAAGGATACAGTAAATGCACATATATTACAAAGTGACATGTTTTTGCAAGATCTTTAACATAAAAAGCAATCCTTTAAGTGAGACAACCCCTTTAACCTATAGCAGTCTAAAAGGACCAAGAGCACACCACTCCAATGTACGTTTCGCAGTTACACTTTGTCAAGAGACACCCAGAACACACCCAAAAACTTTGAACAACTATCTGCCAAAAGGGAGACCATATAATATGCTAAGGAAATTTTTAATTTTTATGGTTATGTGCAATAAGTATTGGTTATTTGCAAAGTGATGCAATGCCTATTGGAATTGGAAAGTAAAATAATGTCTTTCTGATAAATACTAAGGGCCGATTTTAAGGGGGTTATTTCAAGCCTTTTAATTGGGGGACAGATTTCGCCCCAAATTTACGGCTTTGAATAGGAGGGGGGCGGGGGCGCTGCCCGCCGGCCCCATAGACTTTCATTTTCCAGGCGGCATTCGCTGGGATAATGAACATGTCAAATTTTTTCCCCGCCTGGCGGGTTTGCAGGCGGGAGGGGGGCGGGAATTTCCTAGTTCTCTATGAAATTTTTGGATTACCTAAAGGGGGGGGGGTTCCAGCCGTATTGCAGCGCAGTATAGCACACAATACGGCTGCAATCCGTGCCCAAAATAAGCCGTGTGAACGGCCCTTAAGAAGGCTAACGAGTATTGATTATCAAAAATAATATTAGTAATAATTATTACACCATAATTTTTATTCAGCTACCCCATCGATGTTTTGTTACTCTGTTAGCGAAGGAAGAAGTTTGTTGTCTAGGGTGGGTGCTTGTTGAAGAAAATTAAAATATGATACATAGAACAACAGTACACCACATAGATCAATTCTGATTAGGTAAAGGCAAAATATATTTATTGGGTATCCAATGTGAGCTCTACATGCAAATGTGTTTTTGATGCATACATTGAAAGGGACAATGATGGTGATATTTTGGTTATTGACCTTAGTCACACTAGTGTCACTGAAAAGAAAAACAAACATACATACAAAAAATACAATGAATAAATATAATAATGACATAATAACACATTGCATAAATGTATCTCCCTGACACCAATGGTAAGCTTTCTCCCTGCAATTGTATAACCCCTTTGGCTACCTGTTGTATCTACATTGTATCTCTATTATCTTACTCCATCTTCAGTCTGTTCCATTTACATGCTGTACACATATATTATTTTCCATATGCCCTGTACCTCTCAACAGTCCTTCCAGCTCCATTTCACCCTATCATTGATCATTGTTTGTAATCATTCTTTCTTAGCCATATTATTCTATTCACACTGTATTAAGGTATATATATTATTTAATATTATATATATATAGCTATATATATATTTATATATATTATTTATATTATATATATAGTTTATATTTTATTTAAAACTTCTCTACAATCTCATAAGCTAACACTATTCCCTTCTACACCTGTTTACGTTACATCTATCCATGTCATCTTGTTCGTCTGTAATCATAGACTTTCATTACATATGATATGTATCTTGTATCTTTTTCATATTGAGTTTGTGTTTATAGTGTTTTTATATATTTTGTTCTGTGTCCTTGCAGTATTTTTCTTTTGTCATGTATTGTGTTATTATGTCATTATTAAATCGTTACTCTATTTGGTTTTTCCTTTCAGTGACACTAGTATGACTAAGGTCCAATGACCAAAATATCACCATATCTGTCACTTTCAATGTATATATATATATATATATATATATATATATATATATTTTATATTTATATATATTATTACTATATATCTATATTATATATAGTATATATATTATACATGTATTATATATATATTTTATATATATATAGTCAATTGGTTTGGATGTTTAATAAATATATGCCTTGACCTAAACAGAATTGATTTATGTGGTGTGCTGTTGTTCTTCATATCACATATAACAGTGTTATTCACTGATTACCAGAAGGCCACATGACTGATGCCATGTTTAGTCCATAGGAGGCATTACTATGAACAGGATGTGGGCTGTACCATTTCTTTTTCTCTGCAGGCCTAAGGCATTGGTATAAAAGAGATACAGGAACAACATTATATATATTCTGCAGAAAAAAATGGTACAGCCCACATCCTGTTCATAGTAATGGCTCCTATGCACAAAATATGGCATCAGTCATGTGGCCTTCTGGTAATCAGTGAATAACTGTTGACAGAGACTTTGATTCTGAACAGCTGAATCTTATTTTAAAGTCACATGATATTGTTTTATATCAGTGTCCAGTCAGGAAGAATGAACCACAAAAGCAGTCGTTTTATCTTGCCATAGACCCTGAAGAAGGGTCTGCGAGGTTAGTCTTATCCCCATTGAACAGGGAGGTGAGAATCAGGGAAGGGATAATGGTGTCAATGGATAAAATGGGATATAGGTATTGATTCCTCCTACCTGAAATGGTTAGGAGTGTGGTAGTGTCAAGCGAATGTAAAAGAGTCCTTACTTTTGTAAGTTGTAATGAGCAGAAATTAGTCATCACACATTTCTTTATACTTGCTCAATTTTTATTGTTTCTTGAACAAAATATGCACAATAGGCTCTCTCGCTCTTTAATATTTTATAATAGTCTATACAGGGTCTACAGTCCAATACAACAGTCTGTCTTCAGTGACCTACCTGTCTGATGTGAGTTTGCCTCTCAGTACACACAGATCCTTCCTTGGTCACACTGATATTGCTCACACTCCAGACACACCTTACCCTTACCCCATTTTCCTTGTGGTACTTTCTACCAGGTCTCCTCTCTGTCAGTGTTTCTCGGGTTTTGGATCTTACTGTACTCTCTCCCTTTGACATGTCTGTTCTCTGCTGCATCCAGATGCCACTAACTGACTTTCTGTTACTACCTGGGTTCTGGCCATTACTGCTTGCTTTCAGTGTACCTGTGCCATCTTCTGACTGGAGGGTGAACTGCAGGTCCCCACTCATTTATATCAGTCACATGGATTTTCATTGTGTTAGAAAATCTATTTATAATTACAGTGTCTTTCTAGTTCTAATGGAAAGGGTGTTTAGTAGATGTATTTCTTGACTATAGTATTACACATTTTTTATCCACATTTAAATACTACAAGCCTTTTTGTTTCTTTTTGGAAAATGAAAGAAAGCAGAATGCAAAAAAAATTAAAATTTAGTTTAGCTTTATTGTCTCATGTTATTAATGAAGAGGTAAACATGCAACTATAAATTTCAAGTTTTTATGCATTGCTTCATATTAAGTTCATTGACTATAGTATTACAATTTTTTTATCCACATTTGAATACTACAAGCCTTTTGCTTCTTTTTGCAGGTGGTCTATGTCACTGCTACATTTCCCTATGTTATGCTGCTGATTCTCCTGGTTCGTGGGGTTACCTTGCCTGGAGCCTCTCAAGGGATAAAATTTTACCTGTACCCTGATTTGTCAAGACTCTCAGATCCTCAGGTAAATGAAAGACTTTATTTTATTTTATTTTTTTTGGTATTTATATGTGAAAAAGAAAATGTGGAAAAGAAACTAGGTTAACGTTTTAGTTTTTAGTACAGCTGCTCAGGTGTATTCAGTTCTACTCTGTGTTTGGACAATTTATTGGACTTCTTTGAGGGTAACAGGATCCAATGAGGAAGGGTTTTGCATTAGAATCTTCACATCACTGATACCCACTGTGTATCTGGGATAGAAAGATACAATTTTGAGACAGGGATGAGTGATGTGAGTGAATAAAGACAAGTATTGGACAGCACTGAGGAAAATGAAAGAAAGCAGAATGCAAAAAAAATGTAAATTTAGTTTAGCTTTACTGTCTCATGTTCTTAATGAAGAGGTAAACATGCAACTATAAATTTCAAGTTTGTATGCATTGCTTCATATTTAGTTCATGGCTTGTGAAAATATTTAAAAAACATTATTGAGGAATGTTATGTTCATAATGGGCCAAGATATGTACTGTGTTCCACATAAGTATAACATTGGGTGGTAAAATCGAAACTTAACCATCAGTGACAGTTTCTTTTTTTTCCTTTTTATACTGCAGTTTTGTTGTCAGCAATTCAGACATTGATGGCTGTGTGATGAGTTATTTTGAGGGCACCAAATTTACACTGTTATACAAGCTTTCACCCCTTTTTTTGCATTGTATCAAAGGTCATTTTTCAGTGTTGTCCCATGAAAATATATAATATAATGTTTACAAAAATGTAAGGTGTATACTGACTTTTGTTAGATACTGTACATAGCCACTGGACATGGAATAAAGCACCTTCTCTTTTATTTTTTATGAGGTGGTTTTTTTTACCCCTTTTTGGGGCCCCTAATTATAAAAGTACTTTATTGAGCACAGTTTGGGGCCCCCCTGAAGGATCCCTGGTTAATAGTAAACCCCGCCCCTTCCTAATATGTGCTCCCCTTGGATTTCTTTACTTTTTTTCACCATTATTTAAATTAGGATTTTAAATTTTAGGCAGGGGATCACCCCCTTTTAGATAAAAACAGGTTACTTTTTTTATTACACAGAATAAAATTCACATCAGTTAAATGTGAACTACACCTCATTTTTTCCCATTGAATCCTTTCAGCATTGCTATGTTTTCTTCATCACACTGCCAATCTCATGTCAATTTATATCTACTCTAACAGTTCCCAGGAGGGGTTTTTCGAAAAACCCGGGGCTTTTGTAAAACTTCATACCGTGACTTGTTAGAAATAAGTGAAAAATGTATGACTCCAGTAGAAGAAGCATTTCCCAAGTGATCTAGCCACAAATGAGTTATCACACTATTTAATGACGGGTTGCCTTTTTTTTTTGGGGAAAGCGTCATGGTATCCCCAGCACCCCTGGGGAAGATTGCTGTCACAATAGTTACTACTGTAATAGACGAATTTTTTTGTAACTTTTACAATTCTTTGGTTTTTCAAAACCTAAGGGGGGTTTTTTTTTTCATTTGGGACCTATGATTTCTGCTGGCTTCTGCTTCCATTAAAAAGCTTGTCTGTCAAAAGACGTTCCGTTTTCCAGAAAGTGGTGAATCTCGGAGATGTAATCAGCTGTATCTTATTCAGAATGACAGCACTGGAACCATTTAAGTCACTGAGGCAGACCAAAATGCAGTTTTAATGCTCTTTTGAAATAGAAATCCAAGTACAACATAAAAGGCAAGAAGGAAAACATTATCAATAAAACACAGCATATCTATAGTCACAATATTAACCAGAATGCAGCATGCATGACTTCAGGTATCACATTGCCTCCGTGGTATCTAACTCATATGTCGAATGTTAAGTAAATTTAGCAAATGAGGAGGGAGGGATATATAAATAAAATGTTGTGATTACTAGGAAAAGACCTCTAGTGATACTGTTGAGCTCAGCCTTGTACATACAAGATCCAGTTGATCCAGAAAAAGAGAGTTTTTTCCATTATGACAGAGATTTTGAAATGAAAAGTTTTTTTTTTTTAAAACAAAAACACTTCGAGTGTACTTGTGCAGAAAGAGAAATGACCCAAACGGGGAAAAATGAAGGTCCACTCTTAGTCCATAGTACCATTTCCTTAAAGGAGTTGTCTAACCATGTTGTTTCACAGAGCCACAGCCGGTTAGACCCCCGTCTGTTAGGCTGTGGGTTTTCTATACGTGACGGGCATATCATTTTTCTATATGACCAGAAAAGAATCAGTATCATCAGGGCCCGGGACCCTTAGACAATGAGAGACAAGAGAGAGAGGGGAGAGGTAGTCAGTAACCAAAAGAAGCTTGTGTACACAAGCAATAGATAAAATCTGGACAAGCTCTGTAACCTCTTAAGGACCAAACTTTTTTTTTTTTTATTTCGCCATGTTCATTATTTTCCTGCCCGCTTTCCAAGAGCCATGACTTTCTATCTACAGTCAGTATCTTACAAAAGTGAATACACCCCTCACATTTTTGTAAATATTGTATTATATCTTTTCATGAAGTTATGACACTTTGATACAATGTCAAGTAGTCAGTGTACAGCTTATATAACAGTTTAAATTTGGTGTGCCCTCGAAAAAATGCAACACACAGCCATCAACATCTAAGCTGCTGGCAACAAAAGTGAGTACACTCCTAAATAATAATGGACAAATTTTGCTTAAAGTGTCAATATTTTGTGTAGTCACCATTATTTTCCAGCACTGCCTTAACTCTCTTGGGCATAGAGTTCACTAGAGCTTCACAGGCTGCAGCCACAGGAATCCTCCTCCACTCCTCCATGAAGACATCAGAGAGCTGGTTCATGTTAGAGACCTTGCGCTCCTCCACCTTCCATTGCTCAATAGGGTTTATGTCGGGAGACATGTTTGTCCAGTCCAGCATCTTTTCCCTCATTTTCTTTAGCAAAGGAAGTGTTCATCCTGAAGGTGTGTTTGGGGTCGTTATCCTGTTTGAATACTGCTCTGTGGCTCAGATTCCGAAAGGAGGAGATCATGCTCTGCTTCAGTATGTCACAGTACATGTTGGCCCTCATGGTTCCCTCAATGATCTGTAGCACTCATGCAGCCCTAAACCATGACACTCCCACCACCATGCTTGACTGTAGGCAAAACACACTTGTTTTTGTTCTCCTTACCTGGTTGCCACCACACACACTTGACACTATCTAAGCCAAATAAATGTATCTTGGTCTTATCAGACCACAGGACATAGTTTCAGTGATCCATGTCCTAAGTCTGGTTGTCTTCAGCAAACTGTTTGTGGGATTTCTTGTGCCTCATCTTCAGAAGAGCCTTAGACAACAGCCATGCAGACAAATTTGATGCAGTGTGGGGTGTATGGTCTGAGTGCTCACAGGCTGAACCCCTGCCCATTTAACCTCTTCAGCTATGCTGGCATTACTCATATGCCTATTTTGAAAAGACAATCTCTGGATATGATGCTGATCATGTGCACTCAACTTCTTTGGTCGACTATAGAGAGGCATGTTCTGAGTAGAACTTTGAGACAAGACAGACAAACACAATAAAGAGTGGTCAGGCAAATACGGGTCAAAACCACAGTGTTACGATACTGGTGTGTATAGCTGGAATCCAATGACAGGGGCTAAGATACAAACACAAGGAGGCACTGGAGACTTGATCTTGAAGCAACAGGTGAAGGCAAGGATCCAAGAAGGCGAGGAGTAGCAGAGACTGACAAGCGGTCAGCAGGTGTCTCAGGGTTTGCAGGGTGAACTGCAAGTAGAGGAACAGACTGGAAGGTGAGTTCCTAGGCAAGAGGACTGTAAGCAAAGCAGGAGCTAGGACACAATACTCAAGCAGTGAGCAACAAGCTTGAGGAGTTTATATAGGAGCAGGAACAGGGAAAAAAGATGGCAACCAGCTGAGACCCCAATCCACCATCTTTAAATTTAGGGCAAACTTAAGGGCAAACACAGTTAGTAAGTTCCACGGTATAGCAGGAGATTCCTGACACACAGATAGAAAAACAGTACAAAGATGAAAGGCGAAAAGAGAAGTCAAAACAACTGGTCAAGAGATCAGAAAAACAGGCATCACAGAGGATTAGGACTGCCAGCTCAAGCCAAAAAGAGACTAACATAAGCACTGAACTGGGGACAAAGTGGTCTTCCTAAGGGATGTTAGAGCATGGTTGATGACTCTCTTGCATCCAAACCACACAGACCTCAGGCTGGCAGGGAAGAAAGATGAATGGTGAAGGCAAACGTCAATCACCACTCAACTAAAGGATTTGCAGCTCAGCACCAGAGCTACCAGCAGTAACAGACAAGTGTGGTGGAGAACCTGTCACACACCACCCAACAGGCACAGGACTCAGACAGCGTTCAGATTAGCACCAGGAAACACACACTACATCACTGAATCATGCCCAGAAGCACAATCTTTATCATACACCACAGGCAGAGGACTGCACTGCGGCCTAAACAAGCATAGTCATTACAGTATCCTCCTTTTTTGAGGGGCCACCAGACCCATAACCCCTTAACTCCCAGGCCTGAAAAGTAGTTAATGACCAGAAAGTTTTTTTTAGTTTTTTCCTCCTTGCGTTTCAACAGTTGTAACTTTTTAATTTTTTCAATGACGCAGTTGGATGAGGCCTCGTTTTATTCGATACAAGTTGTACTTATAAATAATTGCAGATTTTTTAAAAAAATTTGTCAAAAAAATGTTTTTGTTTTTTTACATTTTTTTACACCGTTCACATTTCACACCTAATAATTTATTAGATTAATTCTACAGGTAGTTATGGTCATGTGGATACCTAATATGTGTAGGTTTTTTTGTGGGTATAATTTATGCACAATTATTTTTTATTACATTTTTTTTTTTTATTCTTTTTTTTTTACACGTTTTATGTTGTTGTTTTTTTTTACTTTTTTTTTTAAAATCCCATGAAGGGAGAACTGTTTTACATTTTTTTTTTTTTACACTTAGTAATGTATTAGCATATTCATATATGCTAATACATTATAATCTGTGTCAGTCTGACACAGGCAGTGATTAGGACAGCACACAGTGTGTCCTGGTCACTGGCTTAGTACACAGACAGCTCTAGGGCCACTCTAGGTCCACAGGGCTGACTGTTTAGCCATTCCCTGGGCTCTGTCAGGTCACCGGGTGTTCTGATCACCCGACAGAGCAGGGGAACCCCTTGATTGTGCTGTGGTAACGCACCGCTGCAATGAAAGGATTAAAGCACCGGGTTGCGGAGGTTTCCTCCACACCCCGGTGCTCGCAGGACATGCTCTGGGATCAGGGCTGTGTAGTACTGCTACCAATTTCCCTCCGTTTACCTTGGGGGATGCTACTTGGAATTTTTATGGAAATTTGCCGTTTTGAATAAAGCTTTGGAATTTTAGCCGGCTTCTTGTCCTTCAGTTGCTGTCGCTGCTCTGTGCAGCGTTTGTCTCCAGAACCCAGGACACTCTGTTAGGCCACCCATTCTTCCTGCTCCTCCTCTGCTAACCCGCTAATGCATGCATGCATGCACTGGTCCTTGCATTCATTGGTCTCTCTGAACTATTGAATGTGGCCGATGCTGCAATGCCCTGACAGGGCTAGAGATGAAATAGAGGTGTCTATAATCACTACACCTTGAAACAGTGGGGTGGTTCCTCTACATTTCGGTAAGGCATATTACTTTTACCTAAGGTATTGAGATTTTTTGGATATGACCACCTCTTACTTTCTGGGATGAATACATCATCCTTGTTCTCTTTTTCCCTAGTTGGTATTGTCATTTTATCAGGTATCTTGGATTAAGCATTGTATACCTGTAGTACATTATTTGACAATTATTTTTGAACACCTTTAGTCTGAATTCCTGCATTTTGGTCCCCTGAGGTGACCAGGTATAATATTTTTTACAGTCTGGTCAAACATGTTTGGACCAGACTAGAGGATCATATCTGTCAACTTTCCTAGGGACAGGTTCCGGGCAAGAGCGCCCTTTATCGGGGCAATCATCTTGCACTTTAGGGTAGGGACTGTTATTCATTGTACAGTATCGCCCTGGTAGTTCTAGAGAGAGTTGTTAGTGGGATATATTTTAAGTTATTATTAATACAAGTTATATTTTAGATATTACCTCTTTTTTTCATGTGGTTTTGAATCAGTCAGATGTTTCTGGATACTGGTCATTCATCTATCTGGTAGTTAATAAATTCTTTTTTGCAATCGTTTATACAGCTTAATTTATTGTATTACAATGCATTTGGGTGTACAACGATGACGGTGTTACTACTTCATGCCCGGGCTGGAAGTAGTAAAACAGAAAACATGGCAGCGATGGAAGTGAGCCTGATCGAAGTGAAGAACGGGCCTGAAAGCATCATAAGTAGAGATGGGCGAATTGATTCTAACGAAGGGGAATTCGTTAGAATTTCAGGAAAACTTCGATTCTGAACGAAGTCGAAGTTTGGGGTGATTCGCGGGAACGAAGCGTGTTTTTAATTGATAAAATGGCTGCGAGCACATGGCGTTACATGGGGCAAAGAAGTCTGGGAGGAAGAAAGGAGTAGCCTAAATGACATGTGCAGAAATGAAGCCAATCAGAGACCGGCGGGATACTGTGACGTCATCGCACTATATAAGTCCGGACGAGACGCTGGTAGTTCACATTCCTCTCTCTGTTCCGTGTTGTAGCTGCTGCAGCTCCAGTATTAGAGATCTCACACAAAAGAAAGACCTTTTATACAGCGATTTTTTGGGAGGGTGTCACAGCTTTTCTCACAGACTCTTCTCTTACTTTCTAATTTAGATTTTTTGGGGTATTTGAATTGAAGTCCAGTGTGCATCCAATTCAGCTGCATATACATTTTAATGCTATCTGCTCAGTTCTGGAGCACATTGAATATCCAAGGGTTATCTAAGCCTGTTGTTGCTGTTGTATTCAGTTAAAGGAGTTGTCTCACTACAGGCTTTCAGCCTATCTCAGTGTGTCTGGCAGCATAGGATTTTTGAATTCAGGGACGTGCTTCTTATCTGCCTCTTCTCCCACTTACCCTCTCCTCTCAGCACACAGACAGCTCTCCTACTCCGACTGCAGTAACTTCTATACAGCAGGGGGAAGGCGAGGGGGTTTGCTGCTAGAGTTAACCCTGTGTGTGCCTGCCTAGATCTGCTGCTTACTGCTGAATCAGCTTCACTGTGCTGCTGCTGTGGCTGAGCTCTTGCTGCTCCTCTCCACAGAGTCAGGAGACAGGAGAGGGTTGATCTATGAGTGGCTTTGGAGCCAGAGGTCTGTGAAGCTGTGTATGCAAATGGCAGAGCAGGGGGGGATGTAAAGGTTCCTATACCCCCTGCTTACATATAAATCTCCTCGACATCTCAAGCAACAACAAACAAACCCTGTCAGAACAGACACAGGCAGCTGTGAAGTGTGTTACATAATCACGATGTTCACTAATACAGCAGAGCAGGAGGGATATTTAAAAACCCTTCACATGCCCCCTGATCTGTTCTATTAGTATAGTCAAAGCTCCACAGACACATTTATGATTATAGTAACACACTTCACTGCTGTCACATCGTACTGACCACAGATCAGCCTCACCTCTGCTCTCCTCAATCTGTGTAGGGAGCAGGAGGGAGCAGGCACACAAAGGGTTAATCCAGGCAGCACAGCTACACAGACACAGAAGCCAGAGCCCTCCCCCTCCCCTACAGAAGCATCACAAGTGCCCCTACTGTGCAGGAGGGGCTCTTGTGGGTCTGACCTGTATTTAGAAGCTGATGAGTCCCCCAGCACTGAAAAGCCATGAGATAAAAATCACAGGTCTGTGGCTATAGTGATTTTAGGAGCTGAGCACTCCTACTACCCGGATAACTCAAAATCAGTAGGACATTTGCAATGAACATTTATTGCAAAGCTGCTTGTTTTTTAAAGATCTTTTAATTAAAACCCAATCATTGTAGCGAGACAACCCCTTTAAAGAAACAGCGTTTTTACAATCCAAATACCAGTAAATTTTTGGCTGCTTATGTCTTTTGCGCAATTTATATCCAAGGGCTACTTAAACGTCTTTGTGTTTGTATTCATAAAAGAAAAGGGTTTTTTTAAAAAAAAAAGAAAATTTTTGCCTGTAGCATAAAACATATCCGAAGGGTTTAAATTTAAATTTTTTCTGCTGTTGTGGTCAGTAAAATACACGTCGTTTTAACACGCTACATAGCTGGTAATTTTTGTCAGCTCATTTCTTTTGCGCAATTTAGATCCAAGGGTAAAAGTAAACAGTGTTTTTCAACGCCAAAGAAGAAATTTTGGCTTTAGCATAATTCATATCCGAAGGTTAATTACGAGTTTTTTCTGTTGTTGTGTTCCGTAAAATACACATAGTTTTAACACGCTACAAAGCTGGTAATTTTTTGCAGCTCATTTCTTTTGCGCAATTTACATCCAAGGGTTAACTAAGTATTTTTCTGCTGTAGTAGTCAGTAAAAGAAACGGTGTTTTTCAACGCCAAAGAAGAAATTTTGCTTGTAGCATAATTCATATCTGAAGGTTAATTACGCGTTTCTCTGCTGTTGAGGTCAGTAAAATACACATAGTTTTAACACGCTACAAAGCTGGTAATTTTTGGCAGCTCAATTCTTTTGCGCAATTTAGCTCCAAGGGTTAATTAAGCGATTGCAGAGAGACAACAGTATGCGTCCAACCATCCTAACGTGCAGAAGCTGACCGTGCTCCTGTCCAAGTTGTTGGTACTGCAGTCCCTCCCTTTCCAAATGGTGGACTCTGCGGCGTTCAGAGAACTAATGGCCTGTGCTGAGCCGAGGTGGAGAGCTCCAAGCCGTAATTTAATTTCCAAAAAAGTCAGTATCAGCCCTTCATAAATATGTAGAACAGAAGGTGGGCCAGTCCTTGAGCTTATCGGTTTGTTCCAAGGTGCACGGCAGCGCGGAAATGTGGAGCTGTAACTACGGTCAGGGCCAGTACATGTCCTTTACGGCCCACTGGGTGAATGTGCTTCCGGGCCAGGCACACCAACAACTTGGACAGGAGACGCCGCTTTCTCCTCCACGTTTTGAAACTGCTGCTCCTGCACCAATGTCCGCCTCCTCCTCCACCACCACCACCACCACCACCATCTCAGCCTCCACAAGTACTGCTCCATTATACCACATGTGTGGGGCACAGCAAGTGTCACACAGTTCTACACCTGGCTTGCCTCGGCGAACGACGTCACACAGGGGAGGAACTGCTCCGCGTCATGCAGCAAGAAATCGATGTGTGGCTTTCTCCGCGCCAACTGCAAATCGGAACCATGGTGACGGACAATGGGAGGAACATGGTGTCCTTGCTGCACCGAGGAGGGATGGTCCATGTTCCCTGTTGGCGCATGTGTTCAATCTGGTTGTGAAAAGGTTCCTGAAGTCTTCCACCGATCTTCAGAAGATTCTGAAAATGGCCAGGAAACTGTGCATGCACTTTATCCATTCCTACAAAGCCAGGAACACCATCCTCAACTCGCAGCAGGAAGAACGGCCTCCCCCAACACACGCTGATATGCGATGTTTCCACCCGTTGGAATTCCAGCCTGCACATGTTGGACCGACTGCATGAACAGAGAAAGGCCATTAACGATTTTTTGATGATCCAGGCGGACAGGAGTACTCCCCTGTGTAACTTTAATGTCAGCCAGTAGCAGCTCATGCGTGACACCTGCCGTTTACTGAGGCCATTTGAGGAGGCCACGTTGTTTGTCAGTCGCCAGGACTACGGGATAAATAACGTCATTCCACTGCTTCATGTCCTGGAACAGATGCTGAAAAATCTGTCTGGGCAGGAGACTGGAGATGTGGTGACTACATCTCGTGGCCACATGAGTCCGGTTGGGACTGAACTGGAGGAGGAGGAGGAGGACATTGGAGCAGAAGCATTGTCTGGTGAAATGAGTGGATTTTCTACCCAGGTGACAGGAGCGGAGGAGCAGGAGCAGCTGGAGGAGGTAGATGGAGGTGAGGAAGACGAGGCAGATGACCCGCAAGCACTGTGGCAGTATACAGTGGAGATGGAGGCAGGGAGTCCCTCGGAGTCACTTGCGCAGATGGCCCGCAGCATGCTAATTTGCCTGGCTAGTGACAGCCGAATAGTCAGCATCCGGCAGAGGGATGACTTCTGGCTCTCCACCCTATTGGACCCTCACTACCGGTCCAAAATGGGGGCCTTTTTCCCAGCTGCTGAGAGGGAGGACAAACTCAAATATTATAGAGAAATTCTCCGTAGTCAGTTGGCCGCTGCCTATGTGCGGCATCGTCCCTCCTCTGACAGGTCGGACCGGGCAGTTCTACAGCGCTCATGTACTACTGCCGCGGCTGCTGTGGGATGTTGGGGGGGGGGGGGAGTAGGAGCAGTACCAGCTCCATCAGCAGCAACCTAAGTCTGGAGTCGCTTATTTGCAGCTTCCTTCACCCGCCTAGTGAGGAAGGCAGTCGCCAGCAGAAGCAACAGCAGCAGCAGGACCTGGAGCAGACCCTGAACCAACAGGTAGTGGCCTACTTGGACAACACTCTGCCACCCCAGTTAGAAGATCCACTGGACTACTGGGCAGCCAAACTGGATGTGTGGCCGCAACTTGCCGAGTTTGCAGTGGAGAAGCTGCCCTGCCCAGCAAGTTGTGTGGCATCAGAGCGGGTATTCAGTGTGGTGGGGGCCATCGTTACCCCAAGGAGAACCCGCTTGTCCACATGAAATGTGGAACGACTTACGATTGTCAAGATGAATCAGGCGTGGATCGGCCAGGATTTCCACACACCAATGCCTTAGGCGTCAGATTACATCAGCCATAACGCCTCACCAAAACTTTGAGAAATGAGTCTGGGTTCAAACTACCTGCCTCAGCCACTATTCTGATGCCACCACCTTCCTGATGCCACACATCTGCTGCCAGTTGCTCCATCTGCCTACCACCATCTTTACCAGAGCATTGATAGTGTAAATAGGTAAAGTTATTGCAGGAGGGAATGCTACCTATCTACTGGTGATAGGTAGTACCAGCTGGGGTGGACACCCCACTCACTGTTATCCTAAGAGACAGAAGGGAACCAGAAGAGAACACCGGTGACACAGACAGGAGAATTGCTCTTACAGAGGAAACCTCCAGAGTGAGTAGGCCCAGTTAGTTATTCCTGGATAGTGTACTAATAGGCCTGAAGAGAGGCCTATTTTAGCATGACAGTTATGCCATAGAACAATGGCTACTGAGGAAGTTGGAACTATGTGTCGTGTTGACTGGGGTGAGTACCCTAATAGACGTGTGGCGGTATTGAAGATATGTAACTTTACCTGATGTCTTGTCGAGTGAGATGCAATGTTCACAAGTGAAGTATTGTGAGGAAAAGCTGGAGTTTCCCCTGAGCAAGTCATTGTCAGGTGGCGATTACACAAAATTAACACCTTCACATCTAACTGTACATCTCTCCCTGCAATATACAAATGAACTTGTAGGTGGTTGCTAGCAGCAACAGACAGTTGGTTGCAGTCATCACCCCACTTGTTAAAATAATATAACAAGTTATAATTAGTGTTGATCGAATTGTTCTATAAAAGTTAAGTTCTAGTAGAACTTCACAAATTTTTAGAACTTAAACTGAACCAAACATTTTACATAGAACAGCATTTCCTGTTCAGCCTCAGTGTCTCCCAGCGTCTCAGAGCAGAAGGGCGTGCGCTCTGCTTGTGTCCAAACAGCTCAGCGAATGATTATATTTCTTCACAGAGAAACCTCTACTATTACTGTGATCCTTACAATTTAGTTAGATTAGGATTGGAAGATTTTATATAGTTAGGTAGAGAATTTTAAAGGACATCTCCCGGGCTGTAAAGTCACGGGGGGAGCGGCGGGGGCGCCCCCGCCGGCGAACACAGACAAGCTCTATAAAGAATAATGGATAAAGTTGACCCAAAACTTAGTGTAGACATTGCAATAGCTTTATTATTAACAGTTTTCTATTTTAAATATTTCCTGGATATTGGGCAGCCTGAACTTATAGGATACACATCTTTTCTAGCAATTGCAGGGCTCTTTGTTAGGCGCAAAACTCCACTTTTATTATCAGTATACATTTCAGATAGGTGTTCATTTTCAATTTGCCCATTCCACCTTTGTTGATATATCCACCTTGTACTTAAATTAGAATCCAGCAATTTAGCACAGGTTTTATAGGTGCCAAAAATACCTTGTAATATCCGATACATTACAGATACGTGTTTTTTGACTTTGGTGCACTACAGCTTTGTTCATTGAGGCACCTTGCACTTAAATGTGAATACTGCAGTTTTTTAGTCACCACAGGTGAATTGATAGGTGCCAAAAATACCTTTTATTATCCGAATACATTACAGATACGTGTTTTTTTGACTTTGGTGCACTACATCTTTGTTCATTGAGGCACCTTGCACTTAAATGTGAATACTGCAATTTTTTAGTCACCACAGGTGAATTGATAGGTGCCAAAAAAAATACCTTTTATTATCCGAATACATTACAGATACGTGTTTTTGGCACTTTTGCCCGTCCAGATTTGTTGATAGAGCCACCTTGCAGTTAAATTTGAATCCAGCAATTGCGTAGTTACCACAGGTGAATTGATAGGTGCTAAAAAATACCTTTTATTATCCGAATACATTTCAGATACGTGTCTTTTCACTTTGGCGCAGGCCAGCTTTGTTGACTTTATAGATCTACTTTGCAGTTTTATTTGAATCCAGCACTTTTGTTTTGATTTGAGGATTTGAGAATACGGATTTGCCGTTTTTTTAAAAAGAACTTTCCAAAAATCTTCCCCCCTTTCAAATTTGATATTTCGAACATGGAGCGAATTTAGGGGGTAAGCG
>JAODAL010016493.1:0-80493 GCA_025379985.1 Phyllomedusa bahiana
GAAAAACTTTTAAAATAGCGGATAGCTCTTTTTCAAAACTCCCCGATGGTAAGGGGGGTGCAATTTGAGCACTTTTTCCTAAAAAGGGTTTTTTTTTATGTAAAATTTTTTAAAAAAAACAGCTTTTGCAAAAAAAAATCATATTCCTTAATTCTTCCGGGTTTAAAACTTATCAAGGTAGCCCTTTTGACGCCTGAAATCCC
Organism: Phyllomedusa bahiana; assembly: GCA_025379985.1. Lineage (NCBI taxonomy): Eukaryota > Metazoa > Chordata > Amphibia > Anura > Hylidae > Phyllomedusa > Phyllomedusa bahiana. The sequence goes on from JAODAL010016493.1 coordinate 204, forward strand.
CAGGGGATTTAAAAAGGTGATGTCGGGGCCATGAAAATTCCACTTAGTAAAACAAGACCACTTAATGGGGGGGGGATCCAATTTCCTAAAAAACCCCCGGGCTGGGGAAAAGGGGGAAGTATAGTATCCTTTTTTGGGGCCACTTCTTTTGGTTAGAGAAAAATTTTGACCTAAAGGGGTTTTCTGCCAAACTTTGGCTTTCTGGGAACCCCATAAACAAAAAAGGACAGCATTCAAAATGGGGGCTCTCCTTTCTTACCTAATTTTGAGGCCCATTCTAACTCAATAGGTGGGGGGTGTCCCACAATTTAGGGCTATGTTTTTCCTAAAAAGTTTTGGGGGGAACACAATAAAGTTCTGAAAACCTTTATTTGGAAGGTAAAAATACCATTGCTGAAAGAAAAGGGGGTATGCTGAAAAGTGAGGAGCCAAAGTTCGGGGTGGGGGCGGGCAGGGCTTGGGGCTGGTACTCCATACCTATTACCTGACTTCTACCTATTAATTGGGGGGGCTTACTTACCTTTTGGGGGCTTTTATTTATTTGCCTAATGGGGGGTTTTACTTTAATAGAAGATCTCCACTTATCTGCCTAAATAGTTTTGGGGGTCTACCTACCGAAAGGAAATTTCCATCTGCCTGCCTAATTTGAACGAAATTTACTATTTAGGGGGGTATTATATATTGGCTTACCACCGTGGTTTCCTTTTATTTTTTTGTCAGAACTGCATCAAAAACAACCAAAAAAAAACAGCAACAGGGGTTTTCGGGGTGTTTTCTGCCTCCATAAAACCCCCCCTGAAAACCTTAAATTTGTCTGGGTACAAAAATATTTCAAATTTGGGGAACCAAAATAAAGACTTTTCCAAATATATGCTTTTTTCCCTCTGTTTTCCCCTAAGGAGATACAAAATTTATGACTCCCGGGGTTTTTCAGTTCCCTCATAACCAACCTTAAACAATTTCCCCCTGCTGTTTGTTCAATAATAACATGAGTGTGTCACCAAAGGTCTCTCTTCCTGTGCTGCTCGCAGTAAAACTTGATTTATGTAAAATAAACAAAACTGAAATTTGGGGTTTTTTTTTGGGGGATCAATAAAAAGCCCTGTTAGTTTTTGAAAGCAAAACTGATCAAATTTTATCATCTAAAGCACAGCACACCAGAGCGTCAAGAAAGGCTTAGCAAAGAGTCAGTCTGAACCAGGAAGTGGCAGAATTTCTTCATCATTCTCTGAAACTCGAAGGGAGACAACCCTTTTAATACACTAAAATTTTTTTTTTCCCCTTCCCCTGTTATAAAAGTCATAGCTAAGGACACAGTTGTATGGGGACTTTTTTTTTTGGGGGTGAAGTTTTTTTTTGGGGGGGCATGTTTAAGTTTAAAATAAATTACTGCCGAATTTTTTTTTTTTTTGTTTTTTTAAAAATTTATTTTTACCCATTCACTTTTCACAAAAATAACCTTTTAATTTAAATTTAAACACGTTATATATCTGAAATACCAATAGTGTAATTTTTTTTAATGATGCAAAATAATTTTTTTATTAAATATTTATTTTTATTTTATTATTTATTTATTGTTTTCTACACTTTTTATATTTTTTTTACTTTTTTAATCCCATTAAGAATTTTTTTTAAACACTTTTTTTTTTCACTAATAATGTATTAAAATTTTTCTTTCTAATAATTACAATCTTACAATCTGTGTTATACGGGGAACAGGGGGGGAAAAGGGGGGAGCACACAGTGTGCCCTGATAAAATGTTTTACAACAGCCCAGGGGACTTTAGGTCCACAGGGACTGTCGAAGAATTTTTCCATTCCGGGGCCCCATCACCGGGGTGGGCGGGGGAAGCCCCTTTACTTAATGTAGTCAGGGTGTCAATCAAAATTAAACGCCGGGTATTTTACACTTCCGGTGCTTAAGAATGCTCTAGGGCGGGTTAACTCACTCTTTCCTAGCACACTGTGGTGTGGGGCCCAAAACCCCCCTTTTTGCAGTACGTCCCTTTTGAATATCACTGCAGAAAGATCTTCACCCCCCCCCCCTCTATATCGGTGGGGGGTCGTTAAGGGGGTTTTTTTTCTTAAGTTCCCTAATACACCGATTACCCTTGGGGTTACTCGAACCCCATAGAATGAAGTAATTGCAAAAACGTGGTAGCTCTCCAGTCTGCGCTGCAACTTTTGGCCATCATTTTCTATCGTGGTAAAACCCCTTTAATAGTACATTTTCCACCGTTTTCCTAGTGAAGTATGGTGGGAAAAATAAGGTTCCAAATTTTTTTAAAAAAAAACTATGTTTTGAAATTTCCCCCTCAAAAAAAGAGCTTTAAAAACAACTTGACTTTCATTAAGGTATATGGGGGGGTTTTACATTTTTTTTGTCATTTTAAAAAACAATCCAAATAAAAAAACCTGTTATTCCTTTCCTTAGATTACGCAACTGTTTATAAGGAAATTTGCAGGGGCGAGGGGGTGAAAATGTTGTCATGGAAGTCTTGGGCCGATAAGAGAAAAGGGGGGGGTGATTTAGAGTCCTGGATGTAACTGAAATCAATCACTAATACATCTGCAAGCCGAGTACCCAATGGGATTTACCCTAGGGGCACACATTGGGATAATAGGCCCTTTGGTAATGGCTCTATTCAGTAACAGTAGAATGGTATTCAGTCACTTTATGTTGATGATATGTGGTCATGGTGTGGTGGTATTATTTAGTCCCTGTATATTGTTGTTCTTGGTAATGTTGCTTTTTGGTATAATAGTTTGGTCAATAACATTATGGTAGTATTAGTCCGTCACAATACAGTGGTGATGACATGACAGCCCTTGTATTCATACTGACCAACCGAAAAAGATTATGTCAATTAACCTGTACAGTAAACTCCAAAATAAACAAAACCCCAAAACAATGGAGCAATTGCATGTTTTTCCCAATTCACCCCACAAAAATGTATTTATTTCTTTTTGGGAGCCAGATGCTTTTGCTGTATGGGGCCCTGAATTTTCTGATGAAAACCCTGTGTGGGCGACAAACTTTGCAAGGGAGAAATGAAGCTGGAAGCAGACTTGGCCATCTGGACCCGATGGGGAAGAAAAGGAACAACACCAGTCGCATATATCAATAGTGAATCACTGTTTATTCTGCCAACATTGAGATCACTTGTAAGGTCTATTGCATTTCAGTTTATGAAATAACAACTCCCCACATGCCATTATCATTGTTCAGGTTATACTGGGAGCTATGGTTTCCTGTTAAATAGAAAAAGATGGTCCAGCACTGGACCCAGTTGGAAACTCCTCCATCAGTGGCCACAGCATGCAAAAGCCGAACGGCAGGAGCTGGGTGGACAGAAGACCTGGTGAGAGCATTGTCAACACTAGAACAGAAGTGAGTGAGGAGTTAAGGGTGTCTAAAATATTGACCTTGACGACCCTTTGAAATCTTTGGGCGACATGTATGAACGGGGCTGCGCCAGTTTTCTGGTGTATTTTGAGCCAAAAACAATGTATGAACAGGTGCACTCCAAACTTTGGCATAAGTACCTTTGTAGTGAACCAAAGACACTTTTTAATGCACCAAAGATTTGGGGGCGTTCTGGGGGCGTCGCACCACATTCATAGAAGCAGACACATTTATGATTCTTTGACACCAAACCTAGGCGCAGAACAGTTAGAACAGCCAGACCAAGCTAAAGGTGGTCTGCCTGAGCCAGTCTTGTCGTATTGACACTAGAATGCGCCTGTATGTACGAAGTGCAGAAGAACAAGTTCATACATTCTGGTGCATTCTGCACTGCCTTAAAGCTACTTAGAATTGGCCCATCAGCGCCAGGATTCATACATGCTGCCCTTTGTGTTGTGGGGTTCCTCCTAGAAATTAAAGGGGTATTTCAGTATACAAAACCTGACTTCTATTGGTACAAAGGAAAAATCTTCAATATTCGAGGGGCTGCCGATAAGTCCTTGGCTTTACCCAGAAGGAAACGAGATGAAACTTTACATTTATTCCACATTCTCTCCACTGATGTCAACACACTTCTTACATCGGTATTCCAAGTTCTGTAACCCTTGCAAAAAGAAGAATTTCCGTTGTGCCTCAAACCAGTCATCTGTAACAGCCATGGCATCAGAAATGGTGTGAAATTTGGTGTTCTTGAAGTGTTTCTTCAGGTTTGGAAACAGATGATGGTTGGAGGGAGCTAGATCTGTTGAATAAGGTGGGTGGTCAACCAGCTGGAAGCCGAGCTCCACCAGTTTTGCCGTGGTAGCTTGTGCCATGTGAGCGGAGGTGTTGTCTTGCAGGAACAAGATTCCTTTTGACAGCTTGCCGCGCCTTTTGGCCTTCACAGTTGCCTTCAATTGGTCCAAAAGTTCAATGTAACACCTTGCATTGATGGTGGAACCATTTTGATGGTAGTCCACTAGCAGCACGCCCTCCTTATCCCAGAACACAGACGCCATCACCTTAGTGGCTGATTTTTGCACCCTGAACTTCTTTGGACGAGGAGGACCACTGTGCCTTCACTCTTTTGACTGCTCCTTGGTTTCAGAGTCATACAAATAAATCCAGGTCTCATCCATAGTGACCACTTGATCCAGGAAGTTCTTATCAGTCTGGAAACGCTGACAAATGGACCAGGAAGTTTTCACTCGCATACTTTTCTGATCTGTTGCCAAACATTTGGGGACCCACTTTGCAGATAGCTTCTTCACATTCAAATGTTCATGGATAATGACACAAACACGTTCACAAGAAATCCCCATGTCTGCTATTCCTTTATCTGAAATTCGCCGAATCTCCAGTATAAGGTTGTGCACAGAATCGATGATCTCCGGAACAACAACCACTCTCGGTTGTCCAGGATGTTCGTCATCATTGGTGCTGAAGTGGCCCGTTTTACATTTGGCAACCCAGTTCTTAACCGTAGAATATGAAAGGCATTGATCCCCCAATGTCTGGAACATATCACCATGAATATTCTTCGTGGACTTTCCTTGCAGAAACAAGAATTTTATCACTCTGCTCTCATTTGCTGTGAATATCGCCTTAGACTCCGCCATTTTGTTTTCTCCGCATGCCTAGATAACTGTTGCCATAAGCTACAAGCACAAGATTTTTAAAACATATATTAGACACATAAAGTGATGCAACATTTGTTACCATAGAAACAAAAAAAGAACACAAAGCCAAAGACTTAGCAGCAACTCCTCGTAAAATAATTTCAATAGTTTCCCGTATAATCTCTCACCAATTACTGACTCAAAATCTGATGTTTATAGTGTGTTGCCAAGAGTAGCTCAGTTTCAACTTTTTGGTCAGGTATACTCACTTCCAGCTCTATGATGGTGAGCAATATATCTATAACGCAGCAGGGGATGGGCAGAGATGTAACTACAAACTAATGTGTAAGGCTCAGCAAAAAGGAAGCACAATAGGAGATGTACAAGAGGGTGGAGATTTGTTTTCCAGCATCAGGAGAATACAGTGGAAGAAAATAGTGTGGAATAGATGTCTGCAATGGATGATGGGAACTGTACTTTTCATTCAGACATAGGCTATTAATACACAGAACTCCATTACCAAATTCCTTTATATATCCATATATTTCACAATAGAGGATTAGTTGATAAACATTTGATTATAAATGATGGCAACTGTGGTCAGCTACCCACACGAGCTGCTGCTGAAACCACCCACACACTTGCTGTGCTGAGGAAGAGCACATAGAGAACAACAGTGTGACAAAATATATCAGTTATACATATTTTGGATGTAGGATTAGTGCTGGACTGTTGCTCTATGTGTAATGACCCTTCAGCCTCCTTTCAATTTTTTTCGTCTGAACACTGGAATACCCCTTTAATTACCAATCTGCCAGCTGATTGTTACCAATATAGGGTTTGTCCTTGCACAGTTTGACATTGTTCTATTGACATAGTCAGTGTGTGACATACCCTTCTGAAAACTGGAATGGTAACACCCAGCTGACAGATTCAGTAATACATTTCTAGAAGGAATAACAGAGGAACAGCACAACACAGAGCTATAAGAGAAGATGCTCCAGAACTGTTATTTCACAGGGAACAGAAGGATTTACTAAAATAGACATATTAAAAGATGTTACAGTTCAAGAGGCCCATTTTACCTTAGTCAGTTACAACAAACCTTAAAACGTTTTCCCACCATGCTGTTTCAAAGAGCCTGCTCTTCACAGCTAGCTTCAGACCCACACTTCCTGGTTTGGTTGTGAGCGGTTCTACAGTAACTGACACTCCTCTGCTGTTCCCAGCTGAGCCTGTTAGAGGGAGATTGGTGATGGAGAGGCTTTAACAGCAGGGCACAAGGGTGTAGATTAGCTTTAAACATGTAGGCAAAGATAAATAAAGTCTATTTGTAAAAAATAGTGATGTGATACTATTGCATGCATTGAGGTTATATAACATATCCTGGCTTCTTATATAAAACGCTTATTGAGGTTTAGAAGACTATCACAGTAAGACTTCAACAACTAGAAAATATCTCTTACATTAGTTATCTTAGATCCCTTAAAGAGTGTGTGTTTGTGTGTGAGGGGTTCTACTCTCCACTTCTATCCAGCTTGGATAATGGCTTCTGTATGTCATGTCACCCACATGACTTTTGACCTTCTTGCAAGGCTTTGCCCCCAGGTTTCACTCCTGTGTTCCTTTTTATACAGTATTAGATAGGCACGACTCTCTGCTTGCTAAGTTTGATGTTCATATTTTGAACTGTACCCAAAATAGCTATCTCCAGTTCTAACCAGCTCCAAATCCCACACATTACCAGTTGTAAGGAGATAAAAATATCTGGGTGTGCATGCTAGAATGTAAGTCATATATTAACCCACTTGGAAGCAAGTCTGCTACTCACTGGGCAAGCACCTGCTGGGATAATTGGAGGTGCAGGGAAATGAGGCAGCTAGCTGGGTGACAGTCAGAAAGCGGGGTAGAGGCAAAAGTGTCAGGGAGGCTAGTCTTGATCTGGCACATCCCAAAAAATTGGTCAGATTGGCAGATGAGGAGGATGTCAATGCTGCAACAAGATACTACACCTGTCTGCTCCAGTAAGGTAGAGAATAGGAGCACAGGGCAGGTTAGACAGGTGCTGGTTGTTGGGGTCTCTATTATTAGGGGAAAAGGGCAATTTGTCACAAAAAACTGGGATCGTCGAACAGCATGTTATCTTGCTGGGGCCTGAGTTCGACATTGAAGTGATTTGTTGCGCCGAGCGCCGTGACAGTACCGCCGCCCCCCCCTCCCGTAGCGCTCCCCCTCTTCCTTTGGAATTTAGAGAGGAGGTCAGGGGACAGGTTGGCCTCAGGTTCCCAATGAACGCTCCTCCGGACCGTAGCCCTTCCAGTCAATAAGGAAGAACCGCTTCCCCCTCACCGTCTTCTCCGCCAACACCTCCTTGACCTCAAAGATGTTATCTGTATGAGCGAGTGAGACAGATCTACGGGAGAAGCGGTTCAGCAACACCGGCTTGAGGAGGGACACGTGAAAGGCGTTCGGGATACGTAGAGTCGGGGCAAGCGGAGCTTGTAGGATACTGGGTTCAGTCGCCGAGGTACCACAAAAGGGCCCAAGTATTTGGGACCCAACTTGCAACTGGGCACTTTGAAGCGGATGTACTTGGTGGATAACCAAACCCTATGGCCTGGCTCAAATAGGGGCGGGGACCTACGATACCTGACAGCCTGAAGTTTCAAGATCCGGAGAAAAAATTTGAATATCGTCCAAGTAAATAATAACACAGATGTAGAGTAGGTCCCGGAAGATCTCATGGACAAAGTTCTGAAATACAGCAGGGGCGTTGCAGAGACCGAATGGCATAACCAGATACCGAAGTGGCCCATCCCGCGTATTAAACGGCGTTTTCCACTCATCGCCTTCTCTAATGTGAAATTAAGTTAAAAGCAACCCGTAGATCCCGTTTGGGAAAAGATTTTCGCGCCATGCAGGGGGCGAAAAGTTCAGAGATCAAGGGCAGAGGGTAGCGTTTTTTTTACTGTAATTTTATTTAAGCCCCGATAGTCGATGCAGGGCCGGAGAGACCCGTCTTTTTTCTCCACGAAAAAGAAACGGCTCCTGCTGGAGACGAGGACTTACGAATGAAGCGTTTACGGAGGTTCTCAATGATTGTACTCAGACATAGCCTTAGTCTCCGGGACGGAGAGGGGATAGACCCAGCCCCGGGGAGGAGTACAGCCAGGTTGCAGATCTATGGGACAATCATAAGGCCGGTGTGGAGTATGTTTCGGCCTTTCTTTCCGAAAAGACGTCGGCAAAGTCCAAGTATGGCTTTGTAGCCTGGTGGAGGTTTGGGTAGATTTCAGGAGGCGCCCCGAGGAGCAGTTGCGGCTTTGACAGGCAACGCGAGAGACTGGGGAAAACCCCAACGCATGACTTCACCTGTGCTCCAGTCCAAGGTTGGGGAAATGGTCTGCAACAACGGGAGGCCCAAAAGGGAATTTCAGCGAGGATCAAAGGCAGGAAGAGAAGTTGCAAAGTATCCTTGTTAAGAGCCCCAATCTGCAAGGTGAGGGGAGCAGTGCGGAAGCGGATAGCGTTTCCCTTTAAAACATTACGCCACTGACCGACGAGACGAACATAGGGTTCAGCAACGTAATCACTTGGAGACGAAACCTGGTCACAAGTTCGTGGCTTATGAAATTTCCTGCAGATCCAGAATCAATAAAGGTGTTGGCCTGAAAGGTGCTGGCCGGTGAAACACCAACAAATACGGGCATGGTCGGACGGGGATAGGCCGCTCTGACACCTAGGGTTGCCTCTCCTATGAGCCCTAGGTGTGGAAGTTTCCCGGGCGCACCGACAGTCCCCAATAAAATGGCCAGAACCGCCACAATAGAAACACAGCTGCTTCTGACGACACTGTGAACGTTCCTCCTGGGACAGGTGGGCTCTCTCAACCTTCATAGGTTCTTCTTCGGAAACCATCGGAGGAGGAAGAGGTGGTCACTGGAAAGTGGGAGCCAAGCGGGGTAAACGGCGTTGGGCGGAACGACCTCCCTTGAAGGCGGAGCTTTTTGTTGCCTTTTTGGCGAACCGAATATCAATTCGGTGGCTAAGTGAATTAAGTCATCCAACAGCTGGAAGATCCCGAGCGGCGAGCTTATCCTTGATTCCCTCCCAGAGACCCTTTCCAAGAACGTTGCTAAACCAAGCTTCATTATTCCAGTCCAACTCCAAAGCAAGAGTGCGAAACTGCACCGAATACTGACCGAACCGTGGTGTCGCCCTAGAAGCCGGACAGCGCTGCGGCAGCCGAGGAAACGGCCTGGTTCCTCAAAAACCGTGCGGAACCCCCGGAGGAAGGTTTTGAGGTCAGCTGTCAGAGGAAACCCCTCGATCCCATAGTGGCGTAGCCCAAGCCAGGCTTCTCCAGACAAGTGGCTGATTATGAAGGCCACCTTTGGCACGCTCTAAGGGATTTGATGTCCCCATCATCTCGAGGTGGATGGAGCACTGGGTGATGAACCCACGCATTTCTTGGGGGTTTCCATTGTAGCGTGAGGGGAGTGACAAATGCAGCGAGGTCCCGAATCCGGGGCAGGTAGAAACAATGGACGCCGGAGGGAACGGATGCAGTTTGTTGGCGGCGGCAGCCGGTGGAGGTAGAAGGGCCGCAAGTTCTGCATCATGGCCACTAGCTTGGGCAATACGTTGGCTCTGCTGGGCGACTGCCTGTCGTGACATACCGGAGATCGGGCAGAGGTACCCTGGCGGAATCCATGGCCAGTTCGTACTGTAATGTGGGGGTGGATTCGCTGGACCACCGCAAGCGATGATAGTTAAGCCACGCCAGGGAGCGGAGTCTAAGTAGCCCCCGGTATTCACCAGAGCCCGCCGCAAAACGGGATGGACTTGCTGCTGCGTGAGGGTACCAGGTCGCTACCCCTGACGTGCTAGCTTGCGATGGCGGCCGGGGTTTCTGCGTGGGACAGAATCGTAATCCCGAGGCATAGTCGGGGACAGGCAAAGGTCAAGGCAGGCGGCAGAGGTTCGTGGACAGAGACGGGAAGACGGTCAGGGCAGGCGGCAAACAGGAAAGGTCAGAAGACATAGCGGAACGGACTGGTACATGGGTAATCAGACAGGACTTTCCAACACTCTCAAGACTTGCTAACACACACCAACGAACTGGCAGAGAGTGTAGGAGGCGTGCACAATAAATAGGGTCAGCGGCCAGCAATGGCCAATTACCGGCGCGCTATGCCTTTAAATCCCGACCAGCCGTTGCGCACGCGCCTTAAGCAGCGGGTACGAGCGCGGCGGCTGTCACAGCCAGACACAGGAGCGGGGACTGGTGAGTACGGAGTTTCCTGGGCAGGAGCAGAAGGACCACGGCTGCGGGCAGCAGCGGCACCCGCGCCCGACCCCGTACGCGCCGGGGGATGGCCGCGGCAAGCCGCCGCGGCGAGCGGTGTGACAGGTCGTTAATCCAGGGATTTATTCTGATTGCGATACTGGAGTTGGGAAGTAATTTTTTTGGCTTCTATCTCGTTGGGGTTTTTACCTTCCTTTGGATCAACACTATAGGACAATAGGTTGAACTGTATGAACGTCTGTCTTTTTTCAGCCTTAAAAACTATGTAACCCTTCACTGCATTGTGAATATTAAAGGGGTTTTCTTAGTACAGGTTTTCGCAGGCATCTTAACATTTTCTCTCTCTTACAGCTTCAAATCCAGGGGCGGGTCTCTCTCAGTAGGTGTGTCTTCCCTCACTGAAAAGTTTTGACATCATCCCACCCCCTGCCTGCTCCCTCCTGAGTTATCATCATTCTGTGTGAGCAGTGGGAGGGAGAGAATGTCACAGCTCTGCAGACCTCCTGCAATGGTCAGTTCTCATGCCTGGAGAGCTTTCACCTCCCTCCACAAGCTCCTGTATTGGTGTAAACAGCCCTCTCCCCTAATATTACAGATAGTGATATCTTGTCCTCGTGTCTAGCAGAGTGCATTGTATGTGTGTTATATGGGTGGGAGGAGTTAATCGAGCATTGCCCGGATCCTTCACATCAGAGCTGTCCCCGGGAGAGACTTCAGTTTCACTTTCAGTTTGACACAGCTCACAGGGTAGTGAGCACAGAGAGGGCAGGCAGCCAATCACAGCACAGGGGGCATGTCCTGCACAGTTGGGTATGTCCCATCCAGGGGGTTGAACTAAATATCAGGCAACCAATCACAGCAAAGGGAGCCTGGCACAACCCCCAGACTGCAGTTTTAGATGTAGAACACACAGATTAGCTCATATCTGCTATACTAAATGACTTAGGTAATACAAACCAATTTCAAAAGTGCTTATTTTTACTGTCCCCATCATGCTTTTTGTAGCAAAAAAAACCTTTTAACCTTATAAACATATCAAAATATATTAACACTATTATCAAATACATTGCTGTTCTGTATTTCTTTTCAGAGTCAGGGCGCGTTCACACGGCAAGGGACAAATACCGGTATTTGTCCAGTTTGTGTGCAGTGCACACGGCCGCAGAGGGGACGACTTTTCTCCGCGATGAGCTGAGAAAAACCCTCCCCCTTCCCATTCATAAGCACAGATTCTGTCCGAAAACCGGACAGAAGAATGTGCTTGCAGAATGCTTTGCGGGCGGCCCGCGGGTAGAAAAACCGCCGGGCAGAAAACGCACGGGTTTTCCATAGAGCCCCGTTCTGCTAATTTTCGGCCACTTTTTCAGACGCTTTGCAAAACCGCAAACCATCTGAAAAAACGGCCAAAAACCCATGCAGTGGGGACATGCCCTTAGAAGTAGATCTTATCTCCTGCTTCTGTATACACGCTTCCCTTGTTACCATCCACCTCTGCTCTTAAAGGTTGGATCTAGCAGTGGCTACGTTGGTGACACTACTCCCTGCTCTATTACTTATCTAAAATACAGGAGATTGTTTACATTACTTACTGACAAGCTTTAACCCTTTAGAGCTCTGTAGCCTTGTGCACTACAGTTAACAAACCTCCAGGATCAGGTAAGAACAACAGAGCTGATATGCCTGCTACTGCTATAGAACCACTCACACCCTAATCAGGAGATGTGAGCCTGATGCTGACTGTGGCTCTGTAAAACAGCATGGTGAGACAACCCTTTTAAAGTTTTCCAGTAAGAAAGTTAAACAAGCTCCTATGCTACTGATAAAACACAGCAATGAGTGGCCTCACAAGCCTGAGAAGCTTATGTTAACAAGCAGAAGATAAGAACTGCAATGCATTTGGTAATAATCTTTATTTACCTTTGCCTACATGTATAAAGTTAATCAATTTGGTGAGAATATCCCTTTAAAGTACAGAACTGCAAAATGTATGAATCTTATAGTGGTTCATGAGGGGTCCTTGTCCTCAGGGGACACTCAAACAATAGGGGCTTTATGCAGTTGTTTTGTTAGATTCCCCTCAACCTAACCTTGGGCACTGCTCTGGAGCAACTCTTAGAAGTGTATCCCGTACCTCACAAGATCTCACAATAGACCGCATCCAAAGAATTCCTAAACCCAAGAACTTACCCACACAGGTTCCAGGGGATATCATTGCGAAAGTACATTTCTATAATGTTAAAGAAGATTTCCTGCATGGACTGCGAAAATCTTCCAATCTCCCAGAAAGGTTACAAGCCAGCTCCATCTTTCCAGACTTGTCAGCGATGACAATGATCAAGCGTAAAGAATTTCAAATCTTCCCAAAAATCCTTAGTGAGAAAGAAATCGCATACAGATGGAGCTTCCCCATCAAACTAATTATAAATAAAGATGGCTCATAGTTTATATGTAACACCCCAGAAGAAGCAAGATCACTGCTGAAGATCTGGCATCTCCTCTCATCCTCTTCAGATTCAAGCTCGGTCCGCAAAAAGCAACCAGGCAGGACTTGCCTCCGTGTTTTTTCCTTTCAGGAATATATTAATCCTCATGTTTGCTGTTTATGTTTCTCTGTTTCTTTACTTCCCTTTTTCTTCTTTTATTTTCCCAGTGGATAATGCTCTCGTAAGGTATTCAAACAAGTTTTCAAAATGCTTAATCCTTATTCCGCTATTCCTGAGGTTCCAATCTGCAGCTCAGAAACATTTTTATTACTCTCAATATGGCTCTTAAAATATGTACATTAAATGTTAATGGGTTGAATTCCCCGTTCAAGCGTTCCATGTTATGGAGAGACGTTCTTAAATCCAGTGCAGGGAGTACTTGTATCCAGGAGACTAATTTAACACCTGCTGATGCCGTTAGGCTAAAACATAAGTCCTATTATTATTATTAAGTCCTGTTCGCATATTTATCAGGCTAATGCACCAACTAAAAAAGCTGGTGCTGCTATCTTAATTAAAAGCTCCCTTTCCTTCCGTCATATTGATACTATTCTAGGTCCTGATGGCAGATATATTATTCTCATTTGTGAATTAAACTCCAAACTTTATACCTTGGTATCCCTATATGCCCCCAACTACAAACAACTTCTCTTTATAAAAAAGTTCTCTCCATTGCTCTATAGAAAACACTGGAAACAACACCAAGAACATAAGCAGAGACTAAAGCTAAACTCAGGCAAGGAACCAAGGCACGACCAGGGCAAGAACAGGCAGAGAACAAGGCAAGGAAACTCAGACAAAGACACAGACACAAGAAGACCAACATAGAGACTAACCAAATATAGCGAATACCATAAAGACACAAAGAAGACAGTGTATGCACACTGGACTGCTAACAAACAAGATAATAAAACACAGCAACAACTGCACAACATGAGACACTAACAACACAACATGCAACAACAAGGATCAGGCAGGGAGTGTAGGGAGAAGCAGGTTTTTAAACCCACAGGTGGAAGGGGATTGGCAGAGGAAGCCCAACCCTGCTGCACACTGTGGGTATAAATGAGTGCATGATGTGGCCGCTGCCCTCTATAGAGCAATAAGGAGTCAGGGCAGCAGCCGAGATGGAGGAGCAGCATGGACAGCATGGGAAAAGCCGCACAGCGACCGCAGGCGGGCAAGCAGCGGCGTCAGGAACACGGCACAAACTGTGACAGTATCCCAAAGATTTCTTGCTGTACTATTAGAAATTTAGAAATTTGGCCCTTGGAAAGAAGCAGGAAACCTTTTCCTCAGGGGACACTCAAAAAAACAGGGGCTTTATGCAGTTGTTTTGTTAGATTCCCCCTCAACCTAACCCTTGGCACTGCTCTGGAGCAACTCTTAGAAGTGTATCCCAAAAATGTCTGGCTGTACTATTAGACGACGGATGAACTGTTCCTCATTTTTAAATGTTACAGCCACAAACTTAAATGTATCTTATTGATATTTTATGTGATAGAGCAAAACAAAGTAGCAAGTATTTGTGAAGTATGAGGACATTTTTCTAAAATTTTGCAAATTGAAAAACTTAAAAGTGTGTTGGGCACATGTATTCAGCCCTTTGTACTCTGATACCTCTTAATAAAATCCACTGTGACCAATTGTCTTTAGAAGTAACCTAATTAGTAAATGGAGTATATTTGTATGTAATTATTTCTTAGTATAAATACAGATGTTTTGGCTTCAGAGGTTTGTTAGAGCAATTTAGTGAACAAACAACATCATGAAAACAAAGGAATACACCAGACAGTTCATGAATAAAGTTGTGTAAAGTGTATTGCAGGTTTAGGGTTTTTTTTAAAAAAAATAGCCCAACCTCTGAACATCTTACAGAGCACTGTTCAATCCATCATCTGTTAATGGAAGGAGTATGGCACAACTGCTTACCTACCAAGATTATGGCCTTCCACCTAAACTGACAGCCCAGACCAGGAGAGCGCTAATTGGAGAAGCAGTCAAGAGGTCAAGAGTCACTCTGAAGGAGCTGTAGAGATCCGCAACTGAGGTAGAAAAATCTGTCCACAGGACATCCATTACTCATGTACTCCATAAATCTGGCCTTGATGGAAGAGTGGCAAGAAGAAAGCCATGTATTGAAAGCAAGCCATAGAAAGTCCTGTTTGCAACTTGAAAAAGCTATGTAGAGGACACAGCAAGCATGTGGCAGAAGGTGATCTGGTTAAATTAGACCAAAATTGAACTTTTTTGCCTAAATGCCAAATGCTGTGTGGAGGAAAGCCAACACTGCAAATCCCCATGAAAACACCATCCCAACCCTGAAGCATGGTGGTGACTGGCTGCATCATGCTGTGGGAATGCTTTGCTTCAGCAGGGACTGGGAAGCTGGTCAGAATTGATGGGAAGATAGATGGAGCTCAATACGGGGCAATCCTTGAGGAAAACCTGTTAGAGGCTGCAAAAGACTTGAGACTGGGGTGTAGGTTCCCTTTCCAGTAGGACAACGACCTTAAACATACAGCTAAAACTACAATGGAAGGGTTTAAATCAAAGCATATTCATGTGTTACAGTGGCCCTGTCAAAGTCCAGACATATATCCCATTGAGAATCTGTGGCATGACTAGAAAATTGCTGTTCACAAAGGTTCACCAACCATTCCAACTGAACTAGAGTTATTTTGCAAAGAAGAATGGGCAAAAATTATATCCTCTATATCAGTGATTTTCAACCTTTTTTGAGCCGCGGCACACTTTTTACACTTAAAAAATCCCGGGGCACACCACCAACCAAAATGGCACAAAAGGGACATAAAACAGTACATATTATAACATATAGTTAACAATATCGATTCTAGCCAGAGTTTCCCCATCCCTGTAGCCAATGTGCCTCCATTGTAGCCAGTGATGCCCCCCCTGTAGCCAGTGATGCCCCCCTTGCACCCAGTGATGCCCCTTGTGCCAGTGGAGCCCCCTTGTAAGCCAGTGATGCCCCCATTGTAGCCAGTGTGCCCCCATTGAAAGCCAGTGTGCCCCCTTGTAGCCAGTGTCCCCTCATTGTAGCCAGGTTGCCCCCTTGTAACAAGTGTGCCCCCCTTGTAGCCAGTTTTCCCCCCTGTAGCATTGTTCCCCATTGTAGCCAGTGTGCCCCCCTTGTAGCCAGGATCTCCCTCTTGTAGCCAGTGTGCCCCCCTTGTAGCCAGGAGCCCCTCTTGTAGCCTTGTGCCCCCTTGTAGCCAGTGTGCCCCCCTTGTAGCCAGGATGCCCCCATTGTACCCAGTGTGCCCCTCTTGTAGCCAGTGATGCCCCTGTAAGTAATTATAAAATTAACAAAAGATTACCTCACCTGGGTCCGTGGTCCCGGTCCGGAGCTGCTCAGCAGTGGGAGCTGCGAGCGGTTGAAAGCAGCGTGACGTCATCACGCTGCACGCAGCTCCAGGGGTCTCATCGGCGGCAGAGCTGCCAGCCGAGGAACCCAGCGTCACAGGGGGCGCGGTGAGAGCTGTGCGCCCCCTGTGACGCTGATTTCAGGGGAGGAGTTCAGGACAGGAACGATCCATCCCGCCTCCTCCCTGCAGCTGCTGGCTCTGCGCGGCTGTTTATAAAACATTCGCGCAAAGTCAGGGCGCTCCTCGGGCGGGCAGGGCGGCCGCGGCGCCCCCCGCGGGTGAGCGGAGCCTCGGGGGCCCCGGGCGACCGCCCAACCGCCCTGCCGCCCCTAGGAACGGCCCGAGCAAAACACAGAGCGCACCATAGTTTGGGGAACTTTTCCCCCCGGCACACCCCGACCATTGTTCGCGCACACTAGTGGGGCCGCGGCATATGGGTTGAAAATCAAATGCTCTAGATGTGCAAAGCTGGTAGAGACATCTCCCAATAGACTGCAGTTGTCATTACAGCTAAAGGTTGTCCTACAAAGTATTGACTCAGGGGGGCTGAATGCATATTCAAGTCACACTTCTCAGTTTTTTCATTTGCACACATTTGGAAAAGCGTGTATCATTTCCTTTACACTTCTTAAATACTTGCTGCTTTGTGTTGCTCTATCACATAAGATATGTAAAAAATAAATTTAAGTTTGAGGTGATAACATTTAAAAATGAGGAATAATTCAAGGGGTATTCATACTTTTGCAACCCACTGTAAATAAAGCAATCCTAATAATAGATATATTTAAGGGATATGCAATTAGTTATAACAATTTTTTTTATTACTGCTAAAAAGGATGAGGGGGTTTATAAACGGAACTGCTGACAGCTGCTGCTCCTTATCTGCTCACAATGGCAACCTTTACAGTGCAGCAATTCAGTAAGAGCAGCGCTCCAATGTGTGGTATTGTCTGCCGCCCCATTCATTATCCTGCACCACAATGACTACAAATCAGAATGTTTCAGCAGTTTGCATGAATTACTGAAGCGACATTTGCAGCAGCTACAGTGCAAAGCCTAATATGTTACAATATAATTAGACAACATAATTAAAACTATTGATGTCTGTGTTCTCGCTGCCTAGTTTATGGGAATAAAAATTAAAGATAAAGTAATAAATAGTATGAAATGCAATCATTACAAGAAACATCATTGATCCAAAAGTCCAAATCTTAAAATTCTTCATTATAGAATAGTGGGAGAATATTTTTAGCAAAACCTACAGCAGCAATAATGGCACAAAGGGAAAACTAATAGGTGTGATTAAAGAGGAACAGACAGACATGACATCCCTCACATCTTAAACCTCACAACTGAAGGCCTGCAGTCAATCATAGTCAAATAGCAAGTTCAGCCTATCAGCTTTTCTCTGTTGCTGGGAAGTGGAAGTCATCTTGTCCTCTGGTATTCAAGTGCTGGCAATTTAGGAGCATATATTTGTCCATAGCAGAAAGTAATATACTAGCTATTGTATATAAAGGACAGTATTATAGTAGTTTTATTCGTGTACATAGCATTCAGTATTGTAGCAGTTATATTCTTGTATATAGGAGCAGAATTATAGAAATTATATTCCTGTACAGTACATAAGGGCAGTATTTTAGTAGTTACATTTAGGGGTGTAGCTATAAAGGGTGCAGAGGTAGCAGTCGCTACCGGATCCTGCAGCCTGAGAGGGCCACATAAGAAGACACCAATATTGAACGTGGTACAGGCTAACTGGGGAGCCCCATTTCACTTTGTGCACTAGGGCCCAAGAGCTTGAAGTTATGTCTCTGGTTATATTCCTGTACATAGGGGACAGTATTTTAGTTGTTTTATTCTAGGACATAGGGAGCAGTGTTATAGTAGGAGGTAACAGGATTATAATATAATAATTAGCAATAATATAGTATTTCTATATTTGCACATAGGGGGCAGTAATATAGTAGTTACACAGTTGAATCACACTTCCTATTTTTTTTTTTTTATTTATTAAAAAAATTTTTTAAGGAAGTCCCCTGGTCCGACTTGGCTTTGGGGGGAAAAAGGGGAAATAGGCTTCTCACATATATCTCGTTATTGTTATGGGTGAAATGAGTGGTTTATCAGAGTTGCAAAAAGGGATGATTACAGTTTGTGTACGGTTCGTGTGCTGTTGTGCTTTTTTGATGTAAAATTGGCCCCATTGCCAATAGTGAACGGGGAACAGGGGAAGGTTGAAGGTAAATGACTTTTAAGGTGCGGGTGCCAGCAATACAGTGGAGCCGTCACGAAAAAACCAGGGGCTACCAAACGTTTTTAACTGAGTTCATTTAACCCTACTGCATACTGGGCTCCAGAGCAGACAAAAGGTCACTTCATGTCTGTAAATGAAGATGCATTCACAGAAAAGGCTTACATTTTCATGGCAGTATCAGATTTGAACATCCGCTGATTGGCTCCTCCAATAAGTCAAATTTTCTGCTTCAGTGAAAAGATATATGTTGGGCGACAAACATCAGAGAATGAACACCCTGCTACCATTGCTTTAAGAACACAATAGACTGAGTAATGTGGATGGATTATCTGGACCCATTTCCTTTTGGGATGGCATTTGAACCCGAGGGGATATGAACCCATTGTTGCAATTTACTGCACCATACAGTGAAAGAAAAAAATTTTTTGATCCCTTCTGATTTTCAAATTTTTCCCACTACCAATAATGCTTTTTATAATTTTAAGGGGTGGGTTAATTTTCAACACAGGAAGAATATCCAAAAAAAAAAAAATCCAGAAAATCAATTTATAAATTATATAAATTTATTTGTTTTTTGTGGAGAAATAAGTATTTGACCCCCTACCAACCTTTAAGATTTTTTGGCTCCTCAGACCATTAATGCCCCCTAATCAACTTTTTACCGCATAAAGACAGTTCTTAAAATATCACCTTTATAAAAGACCCTGTCCACGACTCAAGCATCCATTTTTAACCCCTAAACATGGGCAAGACCAAAGAGTTTTTAAGGATATCAGGGACAAGATCAAGACCTCACAAACTGGAAGGGGCTACAAAACCATAAGTAAGGACGCTGGGGGGAAAAGGAAAAACTGTTGGTGCAATAGTAAGAAAATGGAAAAAAAAAAAGGGATTTGTCGATATCGATCTGGAGACCAGAAAATCTCACCTCGGGGGGTACCTTGATAAGAGGAAGGTGAGAGATCAGCCTAAACTACACAGTCACCAAGAAATCCATTAGTAAAAATTAGGCTAAAAATCCTTTTTACAATCCTGCAGTCCCCACAAGTTCCCCCGCTCAAGAAGGCACATGTGCACCCCCTTCTAAAGTTCCAAAAAACCCTGGGATGATTCTGTAGTGTTGGGGGAAAAAAGGTGCTGTGGTCAAATAGAAAAAAATGAGCTCTTGGCATTAACTAAACTCGCCGGTTTGGAAGAAGAGAAATGCGCCATAACCCAAAGAAAACCGTCCGCACTGCAAGCAGGAGGTGGAAAACATTATGTTTGGAGGTTTTTTCTCTGCTAAGGGCACAGGACTACTTCACCGCATCAATGGGAGAATGAGGGACCATGTACTGTAAAACCAAAAAACCCCCCCCCCCCCCCAAAAAAAAATTTTTGGGGGTTTCCCGCAAGAAAAACCCAAAAAAAAAGCCAAAGCAACAAAGAAGTGGCTCAAAAAGAAGCACATTAAGGCATTTTGGGGGCCCCCCATCCCTTTATAAAAAAAAGGGGGGGTTTGAAGCCCGAACGCCAAAAAAGTAAAAAAAAAGGGGGGAAAATTTTCGGGGGGGCCAAAACCTTTAATCCCAAACCCTCTCCAAAAAAAAATTTTTTTTTTAACAAAATTTTTTTAAATATTAATTTTTCCAAAGGGGTAAAAACTTAAAAAACCCCCAAAACAAAAATTTAAAAAATTTTTACAAACAAAATTTTTTTTAAAAAAAAATCCCAAAAAAAAACCCCCTTTTTTTTCAAACCCGGAGAAAATTTTCATTTCACCGCCCGGAAAAAACCCCCACCCAAAAAAACCCGGGCACCCCCCCAAAAAAAAACAAAACCCCCCCCTTTTGAAAAGCCCCCCCAAAACAACCCTACAAACCCTTTTCCCCCCCCCCCCCCCCCCCCCAAACACGCTTAAAGGGGGCCCCCTTTTTTTTTTTACTTTTTTCCCCAAAAAAAGGGCAACTTCCCCCCCCCTTTTTTCAAACCTACACAAACCCCCTAATTTTCCCCCCCCCCACCTTTTTCCCCCCAAAATAAATCCCAGAAAAAAAATTTCCCTGAAAAATTTCCAACATTTTAAAAAAAAAACCCCCCCAAAATTTTAATCCCCCCCCCCACCCCCCCCGGGGGCTAAACCAGTCCTTTTTTTCCCCCCCCCCCACCCCTTCTCTCGTAAACCCTCCCGGGAAAACCCAAATTATTCCACCCCCCCTTTTGCTTTCCCCCCCGGTTTTTTTAAATTTTTTAAATTTTAATTCCCCCCAAAATTTTCCCCCACATAAAAGATTTTTTCAAAAAAAAAAAAAAACAAAAAAAACCAAACAAAAAGGGGCCCCAAACCCCCCACCTTTCAAACCCCCCCCCCAAAAGGGGGGGCCAAACCCCCCCAAAAAATTTTGGGGGGCCCCCCCCCCCTTTTTCAAAAAAACAACTTTTTTTTTATCCCCCCCTTATTTTTTCCAATTAAAAATTTACGAAAAATTTTTTAACATTAAATGGGAAAAAAAATTTTTTTTTTTGACGGGGCTAATTTTTTTTTTACAAAGGGGCTTTTAAAACGTTTTCCAAAAAAGGACAAAATTTTTTAAAAAAAATTTGAAAATTTTCCCTTTTTGTTACTCGGCTGCCCCTTTTTTTAATTTTAAAAACTCCAAAAAGGTTTCCCTTCCCCAAAAGCCGGGGAGCCTTTTTTTCATCAGTCGAAAGGGCTCCAGATACCTGTGACAACCAAAAAACCCTTTATTGGGTAAATTCCCCCCCCTTCTAGCGGCTGTCCATGTGCAAAACAGAGATTACTCGAAGATACTTTTAGTATAATAATGGGGACTCGACTTTTTATATTTTTTGTACAAAAGGGATAGTTTTTTTTTTTGTACTTTGGGAAATGTTTTTATAGTAATTATATTGAAAACAACAAAAAAAAACAATAGCTAGAAGAAAAGGGAGCAAAAACTCACCACCTAATGTCTTTAAACCGCACCTTTCCTTCCTGGCTTGACCCAAAGGGCTCGATAAAACAGCCCAAAACGCTTTAGGGGGATTTTTGGTACCTCGCGAAATGTACAAAAATAAAAAAGCATATTTTTTTTTGATCCACCGGGCCCTCCCCTTTTTTTTCGTTGCTGAATTAATTATATTTTACATGAGGGGGCAGTATTATAGAAATTTATGGGGGAGCAGTATTATAGTATTTAATTTTTTACATAGGGGCATATTTTTAAATTGCAATTTTTTTAAAAAGGGGGAAAGTTTTTAAATACCCATTACACCCATACAAAAGGACTATATTATAGCTATTAAAATAAAAAAACTTTTATTGCCCGGGGGTCCCCCTTTTTTTAACCCATGCGGCTGCTTTATTCTAGAATTTACAATTCTCCTAATCATGGATGTCTGTTTTCACAGCGGAAAGCGCCTGGTAGATGCCTACGGAAAGCAGTAATTTTCATCCAGTCTTTTTGTCCAGTTATGAATAGAATGCTAAATTAAAACCCTTTACTGCCCCCCCGTCCCCTTTTTTTACAAAAAAGTAATTTTGTGTGGGGCTCGTGCATGTAATTAGATGTATAAAAGCCAACTTTTCACATAGCTTCACAACACAAATCTTTGCCACCCTCGCAATACAGAAAGAAAAATGTTTTTGACCTTTAACCGCACTTGCCCTGCATAAAAAAGTTTTGTTAAACAAGGACATTCTCATAGCTGGTGACCAGTCTGCATCTCCAAAATCGAGAACAGACATTGCCAAAAAAATATTTCTAAAAACCATTCTGAGGCAGCATATAGACTGACTTTTTAACGTTTCACCCATTCCTTTTTTGTTCTCCAGTCAGGAGGTAAAAAAAGGGGAAAGGGGACGGGTGAGATCTGAGCATGCCCTAGACCCGCTGTGGCAGTACTGAGACCACCACCATCTTTTGACTGTAAAATTTTTACAGGATGTCTAACACAGCTCAGACCATTGATAACAGATCTACGGTATTGTTTTCCCTGACATGGCTATGGTGATCTCGGGGGGTTGGCCTTCTAATAAAAGATAAAAAAAAGTCGGTGGGTATTTATTTTGTTTAAAGGGAAAACTCTGTTAGGGCGAAACTGTATTTTAATAAAGGGAAGATGGGATGTTCAAAGACTGTTCATATTTTTTTGTATTTGTTTATTTTGATTCGAAATTTTTTTTGGCTGAAAAAATTTTTGGAAAAAAAAAGCAAACATATGAAACTAGCGCTGCATTATGTGCTGAAGCAAGGGGCCCATACTTCCTAGTTTTTTTTTTCACACAATTTTGCCCTAAAGCACATTTTTTTCTACAAAACACATGCCATTAATAAAATTTCTTTGGGGCGTCCACACGGCAATGCAAAAATACCAGTCAGAATCCGACTGGTATTTTTTGGGTTTTTTTTATGACAAAGCATTGAATATTTTATGTTCTGCCCCCAAAACCGGGGGGGAAGAATGAACATGTTTTAAAAATTTTTTGAGACGGTAAATTTGCCGTTAGAAAACCGAAATGTTAGACTCAACTCAATTTTCTTAAGAGTTGTGAGGGGGGTTGACAGTTTTCAGACAGTTTTCAATCCGAAAACTGTGGACATCTAATGAAAACCAGCGCACCATGTGGTCTGAATCCATTAAAGGGTTGTCTCACTACAAGCATTGCTGTTTAAAGATCTTGCTTTAACCTACAGATTGTCTGAATGTGCTTCTAATCTGCTCCTCTGGAATTAAAAGGGGTTGTCTCACTACAAGGATTGCTTTTTATGTTAAAGATCTTGCAGAAACAAGTCAATTAGCATTATGTGTCTTCTATCAGTGTCTACCTATGTGAGATATGTTCCCCCCTAGTTTAGGATGCATCAGTCCTCAGGTTGTATACTACAGAAATGTTTGCGTCTCTGATAGGCTGCCAGCGCTGATCGCTATGGATACAGACCAGGTGTCCTCAGCAGCTCATCACTGCAGGCCAGTAGAAGACAATAAACACTCCCCTGAATTCAAACATGAAACCGAAAACAGGACTGAGATAAAGATCATAATCAAATGTTAGTGAAGACAACCCCTTTAATGACTACACATTTTCTTAGGTTAAACTACTGTATGAATCATGAGAACAGTTAAAGGGGTTTTCTCAGTATAGGCTTTCATAGGCATCTTCAAATTTTCTCTGTCTTACAGCTTCTAATCCAGGGGCGGATCTCTCCTCTCAGTAGGCGTGGCTTCCCTCACTGAGGAGTGGTGACATCATCACACCCCCACCTTACTTGCAGCAAATCTTACAATCAAAAGAATACATTTTTTTCATCTATATTTATACACATGAAAGTTCAGATCACTTTAAAGCCTCACTGTGGCTCAATCTCCAGACACCTGATGCAGGACTGACACTTTAACTCTTCTTAATCTACATTTAAAATAATGGCTCTGAAAGTCTACAATGCTGACAAATTTAGGATGCTGGTTAAGGTCAGAGGCCAATAGATGCAGTAAGAAGTAGTGGGCATGCATGTTTCTGTGTCGCCAACTGTGTTGTATCTACTAGTACGAGGAAATCCCTAAAGAAGCATTTATGCTATCTATCATACATGAAAAAACTTTGAGACTCTCGGTTCACATATTTTCGATCAAAAGATGTTTAAGCTGCCACGACTTTAACGTGGATCGTCAAAATCGGGCTGTTATCCTATCGTTTACTCTCAATCGAGCCAATCAGGCCTCCGCTGGGGCGTCAGCCGACCTCCATTATTCAGAAGGAGAAAAATAAAAAAACACCCAAACCTGCAAAGCTGCCCTTCTTATTATGTGTGCGCTGGCGGCGGTCTGTGTGCGTAATGTATAGTTACATGTGGTGCCGCAGCCCTGTCAGTGGCAACCAGGGTAGAGGCATACGTTTTTTCAGAAATGCTGTTTTTCGTGTGAAGTGAGACAATACGTTTACTCGGTGTAGATTGATTTTAACCTATATGGGAAGGAAAGGGTGCGTTCCATTTTGTGTTTCTGTCCCCGCCCCATCTCACAGGCTGTACATAAGAAGGGCAGTTGAAGGTTGGAGTGTTTTTTATTTTTTCTCTCTTGAATAATGGAGGTCGGTTGACCGCGGGAGGCTGATTGGCTCGATTGAGAGGTAAAGATAGGATAGGTACTGCCGATTGAGTTGAGTCACGTTGAATGTCGTGGCCGATTTAACAAGATTTGATCAAAAATATGTAACCGAGGAGTCTCAAAGTTTTTTTCATGTATGATAGATGCATAATGCTTCTTTAGGGGATTTCTCACGTAGTGTAATGCCCTTTTTGCAGATAAGTGCGCTGAGGCGGTCCTGTGTGCTTACATGTATAGTTACATGTGTTGCGCAGCCTGCACAGTGGCACCCCAGGTTTGCATACGTTTTTTCAGAGAATGTTTTTGGATGCAGAAAATTACGTCTAGACTCGGGTGTAGATTGATTTTAACCTTTATGGGAAGGAAAGGGTGCTTCCAATTTTGTGTTTCTGTCCCGCCCACTTCACAGGCTGTTCATAAGAAGGGCAGCTTGCAGGTTGGGTGTTTTTTATTTTCTTCTACTCTGAATAATGGAGGATCGGTTGACCCAGCGGGTAGGCCTGATTGGCTCGATTGAGAGGTAAAGATCGGATAGGACGCCGATTTTGAGATCACGTTGAAATCTCGAGGGCAGTTAAACCTCTTTTGATCAAACTATGTGAACGAGGAGTTCAAGTTTTTTCTGTGACGATAGATAGCATAATGGCTTCTTTAGGGGATTTATCCACGTAGTGTATTGCCTTTTTGACTGAAAATGTGCGCTGGCGGCGGTCTGTGTGTCGTTACATGTATAAGTTTACAATGTGTGCCGCTCCATGCCAGTGGCACCCAGGTTTGAATACGTTTTTTCAGAATGTTTTTGTGTGCAGAAAAATACGTTATACTCGGTGTAGATTGATTTTAACCTAATTGGAAGATAAGGGGTGCTTCCATTGTGTGTTTCTGTCCCGCCACTTCACAGGCTGTCATGTAGGAAGGGCTGCTTGAAGGTGGGTGTTTTTTATTTTTTGTCTCTGCTGAATAGATGGAGGTCGGTTGACCCAGCGGGAAGGCCTGATTGGCTCGATTGGAGAGGAAAGTTAGGATAGGGACTTGCCCGATTTTGAGATCACGTTGAAAGTCGTGGGCAGCTTAAACATCTTTTGATCAAAATATGTGAACCGAGAGGTCTCAAAGTTTTTTCATGTATGATAGATAGCATAATATGCGGATTCTTTAGGGAATTTCCACGGTAGTGTATTGCCATTTTTGCAGAAATGTGCCGCTGGCGGCGTCTGTGTGAGTACATGTATAGTTACCATGGTGTGCCGCAGCCATGCCCAGTGGCACCAGGTTTGCATACGTTTTTTTCAGAATGTTTTTGTGTGCAGAAAAATCGTATATCGGTGTTAGATTGATTTTAACACTTTATGGGAAGGAAAGGGTGTTTCCATTTTGTGTTTCTGTCCCCGCCCATTCACAGGTGTCATAGAAGGGCAGCTTCAGGTTAGGGGTTTTTTATTTTTTCTCTCTGAAATAATGTGAGGTCGGTTGACCAGCGGGAGGCCTTGATCGAGGATCGGAACTTGAGAGGTAACAGATTAGGATAGGGACTGCCCGATTTTGAGATCACGTCCTGAAAAGTAGTGGGCAGCTTAAACATCTTTTGATCAAAAAATGTGAACCGAGAGGTCTCAAAAGTTTTTCATGTATGATAGATAGCATAAATGTTCTTTAGGGATTTCACGTAGAATATTGCTCCCTTTTGTGCAGAAACATTGTTGCCGCTGGAGGCTGGTCTGTGTGCGTACAGTGTAAGTTACATGTGTGGCCGCAGCCTGCCAGTGGCACCCAGGTTGAATACGATTTTTCAGAAATGTTTTTTGTGTGAAGAATTCATACGTTTATACGATTAAACAAAATTTAGACGGAGTTACATTGATTTGTAACTATATGGGTGGAGGAAAGGGTGCTTCCATTTTGTGCTTTCTGTCTCGCCCACTCTCAACAGGCTGTCATAAGAAAGTGGCAAGCTTGCAGGTTGGGTGTTTCTTTATTTTTTCTCTGAATAATGGAGGTCGGTTGACCAGCGGGAGGCTGATTGGGCTCGATTGAGAGGGTAAAGATAGGATAGGACTGCCGATTTTGAGATCAGGTGAAATTCGTGGCTGCTTAAAATCTTAGATCAAAATAGGTGAAACCGAGCGTCCTAAGGTTTTTTCAATGTATAGATAGATAGCATAAATGCTTCTTTTAGGATTTCCACGTAGTGTATGCCCTTTTTGCAAATGTTTGGGAGCCGCTGGCGGCTGGTCTGTGTGAGTGCGTACATGTATCAGTTTATGTGTGCCGCAGCCCTGCAGTGGCACCCAGTTTGCATACGTTTTTTCAGAAAACTGTTTTTGTGTGCAGAAACCTACGTTATACTTTATTACTCAATAAAAAAACCAAACATTTCCTTCCATTTATCAACCCAAAGATTATAACATACCCTCCCACACCCTTCATACCACGTCCTTCCTAATTTAATTTAGTAAAAAAACAAAAAACACACATACACAATTATTACTTAATCCCCCTCTTTCTTTATAAATTCATCAATCTGCTTACCATCACTTCACTTCATCTCAAAATCTCACCTAATCCTTATTTCCACAACCCCAAAATCACCCCACATATCCTCTGTCTAACCCCCTAAAAAACCATACAACCACTACCCAACCCCCCAAATCACAACCATCCCAACCCCTTCTAAACCTTCTAAAAAAAATAACACTTTACCCCTATGACAACCCAACCCCAATACCAACAATACCATCCAACACCCACCCACACTAATAACCAAAATCCCCATGTTCCCACCTATATCATTCAACCCTTTAACACCTACTATTAAAACTCTTACAACATCATTTTCTATATAACATAAAATAACCAATATACATACAAAAAACCTAAACCAAAAAAAACCTATAACATACAACCACAATTTACCAAACTACAAATTTAGAAAATCCCTTTTACCAACCCCACAAAAAACCACCAACAAAACCCACCAACCAAAAAAACAAAACAATAACCCCACCACACCAAACAACCCCAAACCAAACCCACACCCACCACACCCCAACACCCACCACAAAAACCCTCCACACCACCACAACCCACCCCCACAACCCCCCAACCCCCCCACACCCCCACCCACACCACCACAACCAAACACCCCCAACCCACCACCCCACCCCAACACCACCACAAACAAACAACACACCAACACAACCCCACACACCACCAAAACCCACCACCCACCAAACACAAACCCACACTAGATAGATATCACAATAAATTCTCTTCTAGTCATACTAGAAGACACCTCATTCTCACAATATACTTCTCACATATACTCTTGTGTCAACAATCTCTCATTTACTGGAGACCAACACGTATACGATGACTAGAGTACAACTCATACAATGAGTAAACAATCCTGATACTCACTCATCACCATTCTGATCACTAATATCTTGGTAAATCATCTATCAATTTCTATTACAGTTCGTTATTTTTTTTAGACTACTGTCATTACTTCTACATTCAATTGTTCTAGGAGGTGTGTACATATCTTTTCATATGATAGAGATATACACAAATAATTACTTGAAATAACAGAGACTACCCAGTGCCTACTCATCTCTACGCTCACACTCGTGTAGATAATGTTCATACCTACATTATCACACTGTCTGATCATGTATCAACTATATGACCTGTATGTGTGTCTGATCTGTATGAGCTTTATCGCGACACTCTATGTTAAAATACCCAACCAGACAGTATTCTCGCGCCTCCCAACGTTACATATGTCCAATAGAGAATACGTTTTCTCATAGTCGACCCGAATACAAACATAAAGAACCTATTATTAGATGAGAGTGTTTGATGTGTCTCTGTGTCACTCACTAACTCCTTGTCATACTCACCCAAACCTTTATGTGAGATCCAGAGGAGTGAGACACATCACCTTACTGACACGGTTCCACAGAGTGTATTGTATTGTGTGTGCTACCTCATCTAGTCCTTTATCATATAAACCCTTATATACTCTCTACTGCTGCTCCACCCTCTCATAGATACACTACCACTTCTCGCACTCTATGGTGTATCTCTCTTATAATCACCTACCAAGAATAGAGACCCCCCAGATCTCAACAACATTACTTCAACGCTCCACCACACCTCCCTGCATACCCTCTACTCTACTCTGTGTAAACAACTTCGACAGCTTGATACCTCTCCCTCACCTCTCATATACCCAATACTCCTCCACTATACCATCCTCAAGTAGAACATTGTCAAACTACACTACACCTCTCTAGATGCCCGCGCAACATACACACACATCACATAACCCACCCCATACCCCCCAACGGCTCACTAAATACCTCTGACTATCCAACTGTCCATACTGTGTCATAATATCTTTTTAATGTTCCTGTGTTGAGACCACACTATGAGATTCTATCTATATCACTATACCGATTCTCTATCTTATATATGTCCCCAGACTTTGAGACATCTCTATGATATGATATGAATCCTAGCCCCCTATGCTTCTTCTATTTTAGATGTTCCTCGCTTAAGATGATCCAACCAGATGTCTCCAGATAAATTTAGAGTTCACACAACACTCTCGACTTTTCCCGTATATCCTGATCCGTAGACTATTTATCAAATACATTGTCTACTCTACAGCGTCGTCACCTCTTGTCTCTAAACTCATCTCCCGTCAACTGTCTCAATATGTCTCAAGGACTCCGATCTATCCCACCTACACTCACTGCAAGATAAGTAGATATGATTTGATCATGTTATCTATGTGTGTACTCTTATGTACACTTCCACCAAAAGTGATATCTCTACACCACCCCTACTCACCTATGTACTAACCTACCTAAAAGATAAGAAGTGCCACCCCTCTCTACCCCTCAAATCTATCTATCCCACTACACAAAAAATGTACTATGTGTGTCCCACTCCCCCACCCACACATCTATCACCTATAGTGTCATAACACCACTCCACTCAGTCTAGCCAGATGTGTGATACCCACACACTCACCCCCCCTATGTACTGAGAGAAGATCTCCCTCCCCTGACATCCAGTCATGCTACCACCCCCGCCTACATTACTGAGAGATCTAAGATCACACCATATATCATCCTACCACCCATAACGAAATGAGTAATACAAGATGTCACATCCATATTGTTCCTATGTATATGTGTGTCCACCATCATCCACCAAAGCGATACTCGACAAATTATGATATTCACTATGTCCGTACTCATCATCTCACTATTAAATGACATCCACACCAGATATACATCACCCCATTGTGAGACCTTATAGGAATCTCCTCAGTTCATAGTCTATCACACTACACCTTGTGTGTAGATCACTCTCAACACACATCACTGATTCAAAACCCCCCCCCCAAACCTACACCCAACCAAAAAACTAAACTCCCCCCACCCCACACCCTGACCACCCCCCAAAACCACACCAACCCATCCAAACCCCAAAAACCACCCCCAAACCCCACCCAAAACCACCCCCCACCCCCCCCCCCCCCCAAAAAAACCCCAACCCCCCCCCACCCCCCCACCCACCACCCCACACCCCAACCCCCCACACCACCTCACAACACAAAAATGTCAATAGATAATCAATCACTCTCACTCTCACACACAAACGGCCAATGTAAACTTTAGAGACTCATAACAGCTTTCACCACTCTTACATCACCTATACCATATCCACCCAAATATCCCATTACTATTGTCAGCCATGTGTCTGTGACTCTATTCATAATGTGACCCTCTCGCACCTCTCTCACACCCTCTAGTTTATCCTATTCCTACAACCCACACACCTCAGTGCCATAAATACACCATCACGCACTGTCAGTGTGTGATCCTCCCACATCTTGTCCTCTCATACAAGATACTCATCCATCACCAAACAAGTACTAATAAGTCACACCCAATCACCCCCATACATCTTACTCCAGATCCCACCCAATACCCTGTATAGTTACACTAATCTGTCTACATTCACTCACCACATATAACCGTGATATCGCTCTTCTAATCCTCCTCTTCAGTGTTCACTCTAGAGACACCTCTCCAGAGTGAATCATCACCACTATCAAGTATGTGTATGCGTATTGATGTGTGATTCACAACACCACATCACTCTCTACCTAATACCATCATCCTCCCAAATACACCAGTAAACCCAGCCCCTCTTACACACCACTCACCAATTCTTACTGTCTCTTTCTACATAGATCATTACCCTAAAGCCATCACTGCACCCCACCCAACATATAGAGCACCAACAATACCAAATCAACCTAGAACCACCACACTAAGACTCACAACCAGCCCAAGTCACAGACCAATCCAGTTGTGAGTATACCTACATCAACCCTTTATCCAGTGTATACCCCCCTGATGTATCACAACCACCACTACCTACACAAGTAGACCATAAGTATCACACACCCCACCACCTCAGACTCTAGTATCACCATGCACTAAGTGTTATCGAGCCCATGAAACTCATACTGTCACCACAAGATTAACCTAATACATGATGTCTCTTGATTGTGTACTTATACTGAGAGACTATACCCCACGTGTGAAGATACGCTCACCACTACATCTACCTCACACAACTACCTTCTTACATCCCCCTTCCTCCAAGACCCATATCGTCCCCCTATCAGACTCATCTGTGCTGCCCCAACAACTCCGTGTCGTGACTCTACCCTCCTCTCCATACTATGAACATGTGTGTCTCCACTCTATACACTCACTTCCAACCACCGCTGTGTTGTCACCTCTCTACTGAATAACCCTCTCCAACGTCTATCAATATATCATCCACCCACCCTAATATCCCTAGGAGATAACCCCCTATGTGAAATCTAGTAGTGACTTCCTTGTCCACCATGAATGCATTGATCTGTGCTTCCCAAGTGATAGCACACGCCACTACACTCACACACCTACCACTCACTCACCTCATCACCTATGCCCCACCCCAACCCCTACAGTTCGCCTTCTTGAGAGTGAAGATAATCACGCCACCATCCCACTATCCTCCTATACAACTCCATTCTCCCCACCGATAGAAGTCTCTCCACTCTCTAACTTCGTGCCTCCTCACCCTCTTACCCCCCCCACTCCCTAGACACACCCCCATCCCTAACCACACACGCATCAGTGTGTGATACAGATACTGTTGAGTCTCTCAAAGCTCTACCTCGTCTTACTGTCCACACAATCAAACACCATATAACCCCCAACGTAAGTGTCTCAGTGTGTGTCTCTCTGTACACTGATACACATATCCTTCATTTCCCCCCACCCCACTCTCCTCATCTACAACTACAATGCATTCTACCGTGTTGTGTGCACATGTCATTTGTGCACCTAGTCCTTGTGTCACCATCACACATCCTTATGTAATGTGTGTGTGCCACACTGACACAGAGGTGATCCAACTAAGCTAGTACTTACAGAGACTCCACTTCGCAATCTAACCCCCCTCTATCACAAAACCGAGTAGAACCCTCCCAGAACCACCAACACAGAAATTCACACCATCCACACCCTATATACAGACTCCCCTCACAATATATCATAATTACCCTCATACCCCACAAACATTAAACTAAACCTCAGAGTAATAGTCCAGTACTACCACTCCCGTACCTCATAATGTCTCTCCAGTGTAACCCCCATCACTCACTACTCCACACACTCCCCTATTATCCTGTCTATATGATATCTGGCTGTGTACTCCCTGTAAACTGATCCTTCTATTAATCACCCCACATATTATAGATATATATAACTTTATGGTTGTACACTTGAGTTACAGAAATCCATATGACATGTGTTATTTATCACCTAGACATCTCATTCTCCATTTTAGAGAGATGTTCATCCCCGCTAGTCAGTCCTCCCACATAGTCACACAACCATTTGCACAATTAACACCACCTATCACCGTACCAGACTAGACACATAATCAGTGTAATCTTATCTGTGATCACTTAAAATGTTGTCATAAGATCTGGTACCTTCATGTGATCTTGTACCATTCTCGTCCACCACGCGACCCCCCACATGCTGTCCCCCATCAATCCACACACTATACCTACTATTCTTAATAACCTATTCCCCAATCCTATCACTCATCACAAATCTCAACTGATACCACCTCATACACCTCTCTCTAGACTACCTAGTACACAGCACCCCCAACACACTGCCCAGTTTATACCACAACCATCAGTCACTCTACTAAACCAAATATTTATAGATTTTCATGATTATATAGATTAGAAATACACACCATGCCACAACACAATAAGTAGACCGCCACAATTTACATCACAACTCTTACTTATCACTCTCATACCACACCACCACACCCCCCCACCCCCCAACTCCCACAACCCCCCCTAACACCTCACCCACATAATAACCCCCAAACAACCCCCCCACCCACCCCCCACCCCCACTCACCTCATCTATAAATTCCCCTATTTTTCACCATAAACACTCCCCCAAAACTCTCCCCCAGAGACACCATCCCCTCCCCTGTCACTCCTCATCACCACCCACCACCCTTTCTCCGCTCACACACTCTAACACGATCCCAACCCCCCACACACTCACCACATCCTCCGTATATACAGATGAGTCGAACCTAATATCCCTTTACTACAATTTAACCACACACAAACCCCAAACAACCAATCAAACCCCTTTCAACCCAACTCTATATATATATATATATATTCATAACCCCCTACCACCCCACCCAACCCCCCCCACCCCCACACCTACACTCTCCACTACTACCCACAGATAGGAAGTCCACTCACATATGAGAGCCATATATATTATCATATGCTTATGGATATGAGACGATATATAGATATGTGAGATAGAACCCCCTTCCTCTGCTTACCACCTCTCTCTCATGTCTCATTCTCCTGTACCTGCATACACACTCACGATAGTGATATATAAGTACAGAGACTCTGTATATGTGATGTGCTACCCCCCTACTCTGTTCCTCACGAGTTGTCACCAGACATCTCACAACCAATAATACCCCCATATCATACGTCCGGTCGCAAGTACCGTATGTTCTCCCTCATGTGAGATATACCCTATAGACCCTCATGTTGTCACTCTGCACCCAACTTGTTCAGTGCTCATCCCACGTGCTATTCCCCTAGAACTCCAAATCTAGAAAACTGTCTCTGTCACGCCGTATACATATATCCCTCTGTTTACACGACTATTACCCCGCCGTTTCCCACACTGGAGCAGTGCTGTCTCACCCATTATGAGTACTGAATAATACACCTTCGTTCAGTTTCTTCCCCATGTGTCATATGTGTGTCCTGCATAGCAATTAGAACCATCACCACATATCTACCCCTAGCACCTCCTCTTGTAATCTCATCCCCACCCTTCACTCCTTGTCCATCAATAGAGTAGTACCCTAAAACTTTCACGCCACCTATGCCCACACATCTCTCTCGACACTCCTCGTTAAGAACTCGTCTCCAAGTCCCCATCGTTATGCTCCCTCGTTCACCCTGTCATGTGTTGTGACGTACCCCTGTCACCTAATCTTACCTGCAAACCCCTCCTCGCCTCGCAATGTGTTAGCTGTCCCTAGCTGACCACCCCCCCCTCTCTCAACCCTCGATACATGTCCAATATCTCGCTGATGCTAAATAGCTAAAAAGTCAGTCCACACGTCGCTTTAAAGATTTTATGATCTTCGATCCGATATAACCCCCTAGTCATGTATCAAGCCTCGCTCACCCTTAGCTCTCGGCCCAGTTGTGTACCAACACTCTCCACACACCCAGCGTGTCGCATAGAAAAGGTCAACTTCACCTTCACCCGCTCGCGCTCAAGGTCTTAGCTTGTCTGTCCAGCCGTTCTGTCGTTCTTGTCGTCATGTCTTCCGCCACACTTGTGAATACTGTTGTTCTCTCTTCTTCCTGTGTGACTCTTGTCTGTCCAACCAAATGTGTGTGCTCATTCGTTCATATCACCATAATACATAGAATCAGCTATGTTTCCATACTAACTAACTGTGTTGCCATTCACTAAAAGTTGAGTGCCCAACATACTGTTCCCTCTCTTACAATGTCACATATATTTAGTACTCCCACAACCGCACCTTCTGTAGAACCACCCCACCTGTTTGGATGAAAATTCATCTGCTCAAAGTCCTGTTGTCAGCTCCTGACACAAAAACAGTCCCGTATACCACTAGAATGTGAATACTTGTGTCAAATTCTTTCGCTGTGACTACGAAGTGCCTCTCCTCTTTCAGAAAATCAATTGCAGTATGCCACCACGTCACACGTCTATCTTTCTTGCCTTCTCTGTCTGACAGACCACATATCCCCCTTATCATTCCCCCACAATGTGTTTCAACACCCACCAATTTTTTATCAAAGAATCTAATACCGTAACCTAGCATACAACTACCCTCACCACATGTTCCCCATCTCCCTGTGCTAGTCTGTTCGCCACAGTTTGACTTGCGTGATAATTCCTTAAATTAGACAAATAGGAATACTCCGCTGTTCCTGCAATCACTACTCAGCCACTCCACATCCACGTGACCTGTTTGTCGCTACCTGTTGTCTAGTTGAATCCTCAAGTTTGTGTCGCTGTTTCACCAAACATACATATATCAATCTCATATAATTGCGCAGGTCCCCCCCCAACCCCTGTTGTCACACCTCTCCTGTTCGATAATACCTGTTCCTAAACCAGTGCTTGTACTACAACTACTCTGATAGTCGCACCGAAATCCCTCCCTGTCCCCCGCATAATATGTCGTCCATACCATCTCCCTGTTGTACCACTACACACACTCCGACCACCCACTCCCTTACAGTATTCCTCGTAAGCGTGAACACTGTATACTGTGTCATATGTGCTCCCAAAGATCCCTTGTGTGAGTGATCCTTAAACTGTGCATACAACACGCCGCTGCCTTGTTACGCTCATTCCCCTAACTCTTGATCCAGTTAGATGTACCTAATTCCGTACCTCTAGTGTCTACATAGGCTTGACATGTCAATTCTAATTTCTCATATATCTGTGTTCTAGCCCAGTGCATTACATAACTGCCCCACCACAACTATACTCGCGTGTATGCAACTGAAATGTCACCTCGTGCAATCTCAGCGCCCTGATACTTATAGCTGACCCCAAAATCTATGTCACACAGCCACAGTAGTACGCTAGTGTAAATCCTACCCATGAACTGTCTGTCCTATTCTATGTAAAACCCCCAAGACCTACGTTCCCACTTCTACTCGTGGCTTATATTATCTCTCACTAAACCTTCATTCGTTAGTCTTCCAAGCATAACCACATGTCCTGTGCAACATCTTTCTAAGCGTTCTTCGAGTGATCCTAGATAGCTGCAGAACAGCGCCTCCTCTGCTGTCAGATCCCCCCACCGGATGTGTCGTTGCACATTAGTGTCGCGTAATGTCGTCAGTAATATAGCTCCAACTGTACTTTACTATCTCATCCACCAAATCCTGTCACCGTTCGACCTGCATTGTACTTAAGTCCCCACAAACTACTTGTTTAGTAACTCGATGCCTCATAAACTCTACCAGCTGCAATTCATATTAGCGTATGTCACATTTACAAAATAGTACACTCCCGCTTGCTCTGTGACTTTGTCACTCCCCAATGAGAGTGTTCGCACGCCTGTCTCATATATGCTCTCTAAACCGCCTATCTTGAACGTTATATGGTTTCACCCAACACTGACTCGTGTTGCGGAGAATATATACGATGTCCATACATACAAAGCGTGCCCTCTACGCTATCTAATTGTCGCACAATGACTCTTTTCTGCTCACTTTATTGAAGTGTTCCCCCATGACTCCTCCTTACTTAACCTACAATACCCAAACTACTCCTTACTTATAATCCCAAACTCCCCCCTATAACTTACTTATCCAAAACTCCTCCCTTACTAATCCTAAACTCTTCCCTTACTTACTAATCCCTCGATAACTTGAACTCCGCCTCTGACATTGTTAGTTACTGACCCCAAGACATTCCATATTATGTGTCAATAAACCTACTCCTTACTATACCCCAAACTACTCCCTTGCTGATAGCGCTAGACTCCAAACCCGCAATAACTCATGTTAGAACTCTCCCACTTATAGATGTCACCTCCCATAGTACACTATCACAGTCTCCTGCATTACTTGATTAAGACATGTCGCTCACCACTAGCTGTCTTCCTTTGACTTTACTAATCCCCCAAAGATCATCAGCTCACGTCACCTAGTAGAGCTGTTGTCACCCCTCAACATTATGCAGTACGACTCGCATAGCGCTACCACAGCTCTCTGACACCCTGGCACCACAATGAACTCGACATGCCACCGATGCACACAGCTGTGCCTGTCTCGATACACACGTACTTGTGTGTACCTTGCACACGCGTACACATACTACTCTCTATTGACTCCTCTTCCAGAGTACTTATGTGTGTGTCCCCTCCACCACCCCGTAGTCCGCATTTACATTGATCCACATACATGATGACCTCTCGTCCATTTCACGCATACAGTTATTTCCATACCCCACTGATCTGTCTGTTCTCGTTCCTGTTTGTACAGACTGTTGCATGTCATATGTCACACCGCCCACATCATCCCTCTATGTCTGATCCCTATGTTGTTCTTAATTTCTCGTGTAAGAGACTCACTCACATGTATACTTGCACCTTCCCACTGTCATCTGTGCTTATGAAATCAGCGACACATACAATGTTCACCGATACACTGGCACTCTCATAAAAATAGTTAATAATTTACGACTATCTTTCCACTACCAGATCATCTGTCTTGTTTGAGTGTGTCTACTGATGTGTTTGACTTTTTCCTGTGCAATCTTAAACTTGTTTCTTGTTGTTTCCTGTATCACTGCACCCAGAAGTCATGTTAGTGAGTCATAGTGTATGAGATCTCGTGTCAGTGCTTCTTCTACCTCAGGTACCAAACCTATGCCCCATTACACTATTTCTCCGTCTTTCCTGTGTCATTATCCCTATCCCCACCCCCTCTCCTCTTCCTCATTTTTCTATCCATCTATTCATCCCCACCCCACCCCCACATCCTCCCCATCTCAATCAGACCTCATGTTCTTCAGAGTATAACGTCTGACCGCTTCCTATGTCTTGTCCATGAGTTCTACGCCATAGTCTTACGTCTAATGTTAGTTAGCAATGGCTGAACCTCAAAAGAGGAGGAACGCGCATAGCACCTACCTTTCTTAACCCATTCACACACGACGCTTTTACTTTATGTGGGCTTCTTGACGCTCGTTGATACTTCATGTCCCCAGAATCGTTTCGGATAGCTGAATCACAGATTTTGTCCAAACTGTGTGTTACACTCAAGATACTCATTGCGTCATACAGTTGCATGTATGTCTCACTTTTTGTGTTGTTCTCCCCACTTCTCGCCGTCTCCAGACCGAGCACGCCTATGTATGTTGTTCTACGTCGCACCCCAGTGAACACACCAGTTGAGATTTGTGCTATCCACAGAGTGTTTGCTGACTCGATACCGCGTTTTTTCACACACACCCATTCAGAGCCATTTCTGGTCTCTTTGCCTTTCCTCCTACCATTCCGCGAGCACTCTAGCACTAAACGCCGTGTTTTACCGTTGTGCAACATACGCTCTGACACTACACTATGCCCCTAGATGTCAATAAACAGACCCCAACTTGTCCTGCATGTGCACTAGAATGTTTTGTTGTCCGACTCAACCCATGTTCAGATCTAATCTCCCTCGCTTCACTAAGGTTCTTGCCTCTTGTCTTGTGTCATTGCACCATCGTATTTTTGATACAAGAGTCACAACTTTGTAATTCTTTCATCCCTTCTCTTCATCACCAACTCATCAGTTGTGACCTACCCTTTTTGTCCGAATCCACAATCATCTCCGCATTGTTTCACACTATATATACTTTAATAAATCCATTATTTATTCCCGCCAATCACACACAATTCTCATATACCCACTCGCTCCTCTTCAACCCCACTACTGCTGTGCACCTTATCCTCCACACCTCCTTATCTCACAATCAGTCGCTTCAAATTCGTTGTCACAGGATATATGTCAGACCACTCCCTGCTCCTGTGTGTTGTGCTCATCACTCAACATCTTGACATACAAGCTCTCGCTGTTCAATTCCATCACTCCACACAGTTCGCTACCGCACATTCCTTAGGACACTCCTTTCTTCTTGTTCCCGCACCTTCTACCCTCTGAACATCCCATGCAAACGTGACACCGTTGTTGTTCATTTCCCACGCCACTACCCATTGACAACGTGCACATATTATGTACGCTTCACTCCAGATTACTATATACTGAACGCCATTTGTTTCCGACCTCCCTTGCCTAGAGTACCTATCAGTCTCAGAACTCAGTTCAACACCCATATTCGATTTTGACCCGTGTCCCTAGCCACCACTCTAATTTCCC
Source organism: Phyllomedusa bahiana (assembly GCA_025379985.1). NCBI lineage: Eukaryota > Metazoa > Chordata > Amphibia > Anura > Hylidae > Phyllomedusa > Phyllomedusa bahiana. The sequence continues at coordinate 39,361 of JAODAL010016493.1, forward strand.
TACTCACCACTAGTTTTTTGTCGACCACCATTACACCCTTTCTCATTAACTTCTTGTTCACAGCACTCTCTAATCACTCAAATCGTCTACTCCATATCACCTTCGTTTCACAAATCCCCATATATACATCACACCTCGATCTACTAGACCTACCGTCTTTACTCTCCACAATCTCCCCGCCCATAACTAGTTGTCAGTACCGACATTGATGTTATTACTGCGATCATAGTTCATATTGCCGACACACTGTGTATACTCGTTTGTGGACACACACCCTCACCGCCATGGCAATTGTTAAAGAAATCCAACTCTCTTTTTGTCTTTACATCTTCTAATGCCCACAAGTTGTGAACTTGTCTGTCTTTATGTCTTATTGTTGCCATCGCTAGTGTCCTCACACTGTAAGGTGTCATACTCTGAACATCTTGCTGTTTGTTTCTTTTCTGTTGGCGTGCATTCAAATACTCTTCATATATATGTATGAATGTGTAATCATAATTGTCCATTGAGTCTAATACATATGATGTACCCCCCCTCGCATTTCAATCATCTCACACGTGTGAGATATACGTCATCGCTAGTACGCGCCACGTCCTTTGCTCTTGCTCTCATAATTAATAAATATAGTTTCTATGCAGTTCACCTGTGTGTTACCCCCAAGTCACGTATGTGTGTAACCCATTCACCTTAACTCCCTTTCTTCCTTTCGCCCTATAATACCTATCGTACGAAGTGTCACAGTGACAGTGTTGGTGATGCCAGATGCTGTGCTCACGCGTATCTCCATTTTGATGCTAGTCCTGTGAAGGGCATATTCCATTGTGCTGTGTCCGTGTGTCACATCTGTCTACTACTCCATGTTATAAGAGTGTGGCCCACCTGACTCTCTCTATGACACCCTCCATGCCAAAATGTTCCATGCCTCTACTCTGCTTCTGACAGTTAGTTGTGTCCTGTAGTTTTGTTCGTCCAAAGAAAAAATATCTATCTAAGTAGAAATTTAATGAGATGACATCCCCCACCAGTCGACTTGTGTTGCGCAATTAGGGATCTCGGAAGGTGAGCTCTACCGCTAAAAACTAGAAATAGTAATACGAGACTATCAGATGTCAACTAGGCTTAGTCGTCCTGTGCTCTCCTCAACATATCACACCTCCCGTTCCTATAATCCTATATATAATTCTAAGATCAACCGTCGTCTGACACCTTCGCGAGTTGTATTCTGCATCTCATCTATATTTTGTGTAAGATATATGACACTATATGGGTTCCTTTTTGCCACTGCTCTCACTACTCAACCTAACTCCAGTCGTATATGAGAATATCTCCCGCAGAGCTCAGAAAAAGCCTAAAACTTTGCAAAATAATATAGAGACCAACCTCCACCCAATCACCACACTCCACAACCCATTAACATTACCCCTGAACAACGCTCTTCTTGAGAAAATCTCTCGAGATCCCATATTCTCACATTATAGAGCATATAATAACTCTCTCACTCACACTCACGCGGTTGTGTGCTGTTGTGTCGAAGTGCCTCATCCCGTGCAGCGTCTCATTGGTTAGAAGTTGATGCCGCTGTGGTGACATAGAAGATATAGAAGTTATCGCGCGCCTAAGCTGTCTCTCTCTATGCCATTTCAGTACACCGCATATTTACCTCGCTTGCGCTCATAGTATTGCACACACTCCAATGAAGACCTGTTCAGATCTGAACCCTGCGACACTCAACCCACCTAAAGCTGTCAGTGTGAAGAGAGTATACAAAAATCAGATCTATCGTAGTATACCATGAACTAACCACTGTGTTTGATTCTCGAATTAACTATGTTATAGAGCACCCAATCCAGTATGTAATGCTGTTGTCTGAACTCGACCTCATTTCAATATTTGTGATCTCCATTCGCTGAGTGTGTGTCGTGTCGTTGATAAATGTGATTCGCACACTGGTTCATAGTAATAATTGCATATTTCATAATGAAATGCTAAAAACAGATCCATAAGAACTAGTATGACACGCCTCCACAGTAACTCTCGACTACCTCACTCTATACAGCCACTCTTGAATCGAACCTTCGCCACAAAGCTCGAAGTGACATACAACCATTGAAGTAGAAGTTTATAACTGTTGTGAGAGATGTGAGTCCAGAGCTCTCTACTATGTTACCACACATGAGTAGAGATATGTGTCTGAGAGAGATAAGATATCCAGGTCTTCTACATCTCTACAACTCCTTTAGTAGCCTGACTCATTTATACCTTCACACCCAAATCTGTAGCGATATGTGGTGTCTGTGCATCTACGATATAGTGTCCTCTCAACGCTAGACAATGCACTTGCCCAGATCACACAAATAGATGTCGTAGTGAGAAAACGACGTGCGTATAGGCGTGCACGAGAAGTCTATAGAATAGAAACGCAAGTGAGTATTCAAAGATATGACGATACGTAAGTACTGCTTGAGCATTGCGCTTATGTGTTGCGATCAAATTCTACTCAAATGAAATCTAAGTATGTTTCTTGGCTACACCTATTGTGCGAATCTCGTCATATTATGTTCGTTTGTGGCAAGCTAGATAGTACATTGTAAACGAGTGACCCTGTGATGATGTTGTTGTAGCGCCGTAATTGATGTACTGATCTGACCACATACTATAGTTGTGAATCGTCACTACGACTACCGCTACATCCATAGATCTGAAGAAGATCTCACCCTTAGAGTTATCCAATTGGTAATCAGTGTGCAGACCTACTCTGAGATAGATGGTCAAGTATTTAGATCCTGTGCACCATCATCGTATGGCGCAGTCGATAGAATGCTCTGATGGAGATGTGATATATAAAAGGTATTTTTTTCTAGTCCCCATGAATCAATTCACTTGATGGTGTAATACATAAAATTGAGACATATATTCCACATGTTTAAGTGCCAAAGGTGCCTCACATTGTGAAAAAGTTGTAGTAGCATGCCAATCATAACAGCAGAAAAATCACGCTGTCTGAAATTTATTCGGATGTATTTCAATGGTTATTTTCTTCGGCACCTATCAACCTGTGAGCTGACTTTGTGGATTCTAATTTAAGTACATGGTGGATATATCAAAAAGGTGCGAATGGGCAAAATTGAAAATGAACTAATGATATGAATATGTATACTGATAATAAAGTGGAGTTTTTTTACAACTAAACAAAGAGATGCACAGCTTACTAGAAAAGATGTGTTTCCTATATGTAAGGAGCCCATATCCAGGAAATATTTTACAAAATAGAAAACTGTTAATAATAAAGATATTGCAATTGTCTACGACTAAGGTCGGGTGAAACTTTATCCAGATTCTTTATAGAGCTGTCTGAGTTCGCACGCGGGGGCACCACCCTCCGCTCATCCCCTATGGACTTTACTAGGCGGGCGGATCCCTCTCCCGCTTTCAAAATTCTACTTACATAACTGATATTATAAGAGAATATTCACACAATCTCCTAATCTCTAAACTAAATTGGAAGGATCACAAGATAATAGTAGAGCGCTGTCTCTGTGCAGAAATAGACTATTTCGCTGAGATGTTTGGCCACAGGGCAGAACGCAGAAGGTTCCCTATCCCTATGAGACGCTGAGTGAACTGAGGCTGACAGGAAACGCTGTGTTCTATGGAAAACGACTTAAAGGTCATGTGATAGTTTTCCAGCCATATCGAAACTCCATTACCACCATACCCAGTCATGAGATGCACACAACATCTTCGACCTACTGCTCTATTCTGCTAATCCAGATTTGCTGGTCGCCACAAATTACCAGGAAGCGCAGAAAATGCGTCTAGATCTTAATAGATGTATGGAACAGATTTTAACCTAAATTATGCATGATCTCTAAAAAATCCGATCACCATAAAATAAAAACTGTGACTATGTTTCAACTTATATGTCGAATAACGCTTTCGCTCATCTATCTCAACTCAAAGTGCTCTCTTAATTCCACTGGCTGCACTATGCTCAGACATCACCTTCTTATCTCAGTCATTGAGTACGCTCCATCCATTCTGTCCTCTGTACTCCTTAGAAATTAGTCTTTTTTTTTTTTGAGTGGGGTGGTGTGGTTTATGATTTTCTGTGAATTTTCTGCCACAAATAAACGAATCCAAATATGAATGGTGTGCAAAAGTACGCCTAAATAAAAGGAGAAAAAAGATACAGTCAATCAGGCGAATGTGTGGCATTAGCAGACAAAAAAAAATCCACATTTGCACGGATTGTAGGGATTTGAAAACCTCTAATGCTGAAAGGCAGAAGGTGATTAACCACTCAGCTAAATTGGTAACTAATCACAGCTCTTGACATTAAACATATCTTTGTTCAGACTACAGTAGAGCCTCCCACCTTTTGAGCATACACTGAAAGAACTGAAGCGGACAAACCCAGGCATGAGATAGCCTTCAAGGCTTAAAAGCCCCTATTAAGCATATAACAATAATGCTGCATTTAAAACATATGTAGACTGTCTCTATGATGTAGGACAGGGCAGTTTCCTACTGATGCGCAGAGACTGTCCTTATAAACTGAATATAGCGACTATCATTAACTAAGAATTTCCTTTATAGAGTCTACAAAAATGGATAATTTGAAATGGGATAATTTGAAAGTAGAAAACATTTTTAATTTGCTTAACCCCTTACACCACCTGGACGTATGGGTACATTCTGGTGGTGTTAAGGACTTGTGCAGCGAGATTGCTAGCGGGGTGTTAGTGGCTAATTGCCAGCATAAAACCCAGCGAGGTAACATGTACCCCCATTTTTGTGAAGGACTCATCTCTGCCATGTTTTCGATTGCCCACCTTTCGCATCATAGAGAGCCCCAGGCATGAAGTGCGGTTGATAGACCACCATCTTGGTACACCGCTAATGCATATGCATAGACAATGTTGTATGCTGTATAAATGTGAAGTGCGTTTGTAATGGCCCCTAGTGGGGGGCTCAAAGTTAAAGTAAAAGATAAAATAAAAATCAAAGTATTTTAAAGTGTAAAAAAAAAAAAGTTCAAAAATAAATAAATATTAATAGTTCAAATCAACCTCCTTTTGCATTTTCAAATAAAAAAAATAAAATAATAAAAAAGTTACACATTTTTGGTTTCGTCGCGTCGAAAAAGTCCAATCTATAAAATATAAATTACTTCCCCCTACGCTGAAAACCCTGAAAAAAAAAAAATTAAACCTTTTTTGGGTATTTATATCCTATAAAAATTTGAATAAAATGATAAAAAAAAGTTTCATGCATTCCAATAAAAGTACATTTTCAGCCCGAAAAAAAATGTCCCCTCACTGAGTCCATGGGTTTGTTAGTACAAAAAAGTTTTTGCTGCAAAAATTTGGGGTGAGCGGTGAAAAATTTCAAAAATAGAAAATATTTGGAATTTCTTTACGCCACCAAAAGATAACGGAAATCCCACATGTTTGGTATTGGCGGATGCATATCAACCTGTAGAATACAGATAACACATCATTTTTACTGAAGAATAAACTCTGTAAGAAAAAAACTCCCCAAAACATGGCGCAAGTAAAAAAATTTTCACACTTTGCCCCACTTAGAATTTTTTTGCGGTTTCCCAGTATATTCTATGGTATGAAAAATGTCACCGTTAGAAAGTACAACTTATCCTGCCAAATAAAAGCCCCCATGTGTCTATGTAGGTGGAAAAATAAAAATGTTATGACTTTTGGAAGGTGAGGAGGAGAAAATGAAGAGTCATATTCTTTTTCTTTGGAGGGATTAAAGGGTTAATCACTAATGGGCCATATTTTTGGTTTTAAAGATATTGTCTAGCTAGGCTCAGGCTATGGACCACCTGGAGTATTGTGAATGATGGATTGGTAAGCCTACCACTTGAAAACCCTGTGGTCAGCAAAAATTACTGGGGTGGAATTTTTCAGAGATACGGTGGAAAATAAAGCATTGAGGGCTACTTATTGCTTCTAATGAGTGTCTGGCTATAGCTAACTGGTTCCTTTGTATTACAACCTTTATCAATTCACAACAGGACATGTGCAATTACAGAGGTAGAAAAAGAAAGCCTGACAGATAGCACACTATGATATTATGATAAGAAAAATTAAAAAAATTTTTATTACTTTTGATTTCAGATGGGAGTAACATGAAATGTACCCCATGTATCATTAAAACTAAAATTTGTACCTCTTTAAATTTTAAAAAACTTTGAGCGGGGGCAAAATATCACAACGTACGTAGGGCAAAACTACTAACTTATCACAACTTACTGCAAGCAATTAGGGCTGTTAGCTGAAATTTTTTTCCCAAAATTTATAAACCTCCCCCCCCCATCCCATGGTTATAAAGAATATTGGGCGATATTTAGGTCTACCATCACCAGTGTTCCAGTGCTGCCAGAACTCCAGTGTTCCCCTCTCCAGTTCCTCACTTATGACATCATGTTCATGACCTCTGTGGTCACATGCTGTACTGCTGAGGCCAGAGATTGGTTGCAGCATCATGTGATCCATGAACGTGATGTCATTAGTGAGGAGCACTACGGCTCTGGAATAGAGGTGACAGGAGAGGTAAGTATGGGGTAATGTTCTAGTTTTGCACGGTGGGAGGTGATAGGGAGGTTTTTCAAAGTCTTAAAAAAACCTTTAAAGGAGTTTCTACAAATTCTGACACCTGACAACCATCCTCACCATGCTAAAATATTTAAGTTACAAAATAAAACTATGCAATGGGAAGAAGTGTAGTGATAAGTTGTATATTATAAAGAATTGGTCATGTTTTTAACCATCAGATGGAGTTGAAGCAATTTAATGTAGTTCAGTCCTATCACACATTATGGCTTGTTGCCAACAGAGACAGATGCTGTCATCTGCTGAGCTGGTACCTGATATATCTGTATACCTTCTATATTATAAATATAATGTATTGTGAAAAGACTATTAACAGTGTCAGAGTGTTGTATAAGCATGAATAAAATGATGAGAGCCACATGGTTTTGGACATTACATGCAGTGACAATTGAAAGACCTTTGGAGTTCTAGATGCTGTGTAGGTGCATTTAGCGTAAGAAGAAATTATACTGTTCAGTGCTTATTCCTGGCTTTTGGAGGCCTCTTTGCTGGTCACAGGCTTCTTCACGGGCCGCACAGTGCTTTCATCCTGAAAATGGAAGAGCATGCATTCAGAAAACTCAACTGAAAAACACAGGACAGGGGGGAACTAGCATCTCTATAATCTTGTTAGAGATAAAGACTCTGCTCTGTCCAGCCATAATGATGTCACTCCTTGCTCTCTGTCTTATCAGGAAGGGGTAGATAGAAGGTAACCTAGAGACACTTGTGTGCACTCAGAGCAGATAAAATATCTGTTATCTCCTGACAAAAGAGCAATGTATGTAGAAAAAAAGTCTTCAATGACCTGTCGCTACATGTTGAAAGCTAATCTTTGTAGTGAGAAAACCCCTTTAAAAAGTAATAAATGATCTGTGAATAAATATACATCAGTAAGCACCATGCTGTATGTATGTTTCAAAGACATTTGTTAAAATAAAGTGGCCAATACTATTTAATTTTTTATGAATGAGGCATTTTTATGGCAGTGAGACAGCATTATTGTTTTTTCAGACTGTTTCTACTTACAAAACTCCATCAACTTCTTATGTGTGCTATACAGTGCTACATAACCTGGACACTTGGTAACCTGGTGCAATCAGTTATATTGTCAGCTGATAAAAATCAGTTCTGCGGTATGGTAGACTGAGCCTAATCTACAATCACTCAGATACATCAAATATGTCTATTTTCAGGATACTGATCTGCAGATGATAAAAATGGGAATATGTGCAAGAATTTATGCAAACGAGGCACCAATATTCAGAAGACATTAAGAAAATGGACACAAATAAGAAGATACCTTATCCCCTGATTTTCTTGATGTGGAATTAAAAGTGTATAATACAGTTTCAGCCAAAAAAGGGTTATTTGCTATATAACAGAAAAACTTTCAATTATACTGTAAACTGCTGCATCAATTTCTTATTTTCAAGACCTCTTGTTTGCTATCATTTCACAGGAAGCCCCATTTCTTACTTCCAGGGGATGTTCCTGATAATGTGTCATCTCACCGACACAGGACTCTACTGATACTGATGGTGTAACTGTCATCATTTCTTAGTGTCCATCAACAGATCAGACTTTAGAAGTAAATAATAAAGGCTCCTATTAAATGATAGCAACCATAAGGAATTGATACAGAACGTATATTGGAGAATTGCTACAGGGCCCACTGTCAAAGGGGCCGGCGCAGCGTGCCTCAGAACTGCTGATGCCCTCTCCAGGACATTGAGGCTTGAATAAATGATTAACGCTCTTCGGCCTAGGTTTAAGGCCTGAGGCATCAATCACTAGTGCTGATGTAGGCAGCGGCGATGATGGAGAAACTTGGCCTGCGGCTGGGGGAACGGGAAGAGCGGTGAGTTGATTATTTTTTTCTTTTTTACTTATGGGGCTTGGCCTACCTACCTACATGGGACCAACCTATAGCCTATCTACTTAACTACCTAGGACCCACTTACAGCCTAGCTACTTACATGGGGCTCACCTACAGCCTACCTACCTTGCTACCCGGGGTCTACCTACAGCCAGCTACCTAGCTATCTGGGGCCCACCTATACCTTACCTACCTAGCTTTCTTGGGGCCTACTTACCTACCTAACAACCTGGGGCCTACCTACAGTCTACCTACCTGGCTACCTGGGGCCTATCTACCTAACTACCTGGAGCCTAACTACCTACCTGGAGCCTAATAACCTTCCTACCAACCTACCTATGGCCCATCAACCTATCTAATTTGGGTCTACCTGACTACCCGGAGAATACCTACCTTCCTGGGGCCCTGGCTACCTACCCACCTGAAGCCCCAACCTATCTGGTAATGTGAATCTGAGAGGTACAGGCTATAACTGCAGCACAATCTCTGGGATGTTAGTACTCTGTTCATCCCCACCTCTTTAGGAGATTGTGTCTCTAAGCTATGGTTTGTACCCACTCTCCCATCCATAGGAAGTTGGCACAGAGGTGGGAGACAGTGAGGGAGGTGCTAAAAAGTGAGGATTGTAAGATATTTGTGTTAAAATGTGCAGGGGTGTGTGGCAGTCGGAAGAAAGTCATCATGGCGGTCTGTACTGGATGCAGAAGAAAAGGGAAAAAGAACTACTCATCAGAAAAACATCCACTGTGAGTCTTTGGAGGTAACTGCACTGTAATCACTCATATGTCTGCAGAGCCTGTCTACACTGATATCTACCACTATATGGTCACTGTATGGTTCTAATAAACATTCTGCAGAGCCTGTTTAAACTGGTATCTACCACTATATGGTCACTGTAATGTGGTAATATACAGTCTGAAAAGTCTGTATACACTATTTTCTACCACTATATGGTCACTGTAAGGAGGTAATATACAGTCTGCCGAGCCGGTGTACACTGGTATCTACCATTATATGGTCACTAGATGGCAATAATATTGGTCTTTGTATACTGATCTTTATTCCGTAGTAATATAGTGGTATTACTCAGTCACCATGTGGTGGCAATTTTTGGTCGTATTCTCGCAATATAATCAGGTTCTTATGTAGTAGCGTTATTGATAATGTTGGTCTTGGTATAATGGAATTTTTTATGGGTAGCAGTATGATGGTGATATGTACGCCTAGGTATTTGCTCCTTGTATTATATAGTAACTGCATGACTATTATTAACAGGTCCTCATCAATGTTAGTGGTCAGGAGAAGGGGCACATCCAAAAGTTTGCCATGGGACCCAGCCTTCTCTAGTTACGCCGCTTCTGATATCTACATAAACCCTGCTGGTGCTATGATAAAACAGAATCATGCTGGAAGACATCTTACGCATATCATCTGATTGATTTCTTGGGTGGCGCGTATAAGCCACATCTAATCAGGACAATGAGTGACATAGGTTTGGCTGATTTTGCCTACAGAGAGACAGGTGTTCAAACAGGGAGCAGTATCTCTTCACCAGGATGCCAACGAGGAGAGGGGCTCCAAGGGGACAGGGAAACCAAAAAGCTGCAGCAAGGTAAGAAGATTTTATTCTTACAAACTTATTTCATGATAATCTAGGGGTGGGTCTCCTTTTCCTGGGTGAGTTAGAGACATAGGGCAAAATGTATGAAATTTGGTGTTAACAAATTTCATGCGGCTAACATAAGTCTAGAATGTGCCTAATTTATGAACCCGCTGTACAGCAGGTCATAAATCAGGCGCTACGGTTCTAGTGCGACCTGCCTCCCGCATGCCCCCTGAGATCGGGTGCATTACAAAGCGCCACACACACTATGTAATGCGCCCCTGAAGTGGCGTGCGGGAGATTATGAACGGGGCTGCCCCTGATATCAGGCTGAAAAGATGGCAGATATATGGCGCAACCCGTTCATACATGTCAACCATAATATTCAGTCCAACAATTGTGACACCTATGCTCTTTGGTTGTATGATAATACTTTGCTTATTGTTTGTCTTTTGTCTATAATAATAGACACTTTGGGGAAGACGCTTGGGCCAGTCAGTTCTACCTATTTTTAATAGTGTACAATATGACAGAAATATATGAAAGTGTCTCACAGCCCTTTATAAATGTATTCTGTTCTACAGCAAAAGTAGCCTCAGTCATGCCACTTTGAAACTGGTATGGATTTGTAGGACAGTTTTACACCACACTTTGGGGCATTTTTGGCATATTGTAACTCTGGCACGAGAGGTCCTCACATATTTGTCACATTCAAAAGTGTCGGTCCAAGCACAGGTTGCGCCAGGTATTGGTGTACAATGGTTCATACATCTACAGAACAGGGCAACAGTTTGTTTAGTTTAAAGCAAATAAAATGTCGCCCTTTGCGTTGACATGCTTCATTCAGCAGAGAAATGGGATATTTTTATTAAAGTTTTAGTGAGGCATTTTGAACAAAATACAGCATTCCTGGTAGTGTTTTCTATTTTTATTCTTTACAGCGATCACCGTGTGGTATAAATGACATCCTAGATTTACTCAGCAGGTCGATACAATTTCAATGATACCAAATCTGTATTTTTTTATGTTTTACTGCTTTTACACAATAAAAACACTTTTATTCAAAAAGGAAAACATGTTTTTGCATCGGCATAGTCTGAGAGCCATAACTTTTTTACTTTTCTGTGTACGGAGATGAATAGGGGCTTTTTTTTGCGGGATGAGTTGACGTTTTTATTGATATAATTTTTTGGGGACAAGACTTTTTGATCAGTTTTAAATCCGGTTTTTTTGGATGGCAGGGTGACGAAAATACTGCAATCCTAGTAGTGTTTTTTATTTTTGTTTTAAACAGCCCTCACTGTGCAGTATCCATGACAAGTTAGCTTTACTCTGTTGATCGATACGATTACGGCGATACCCAATTTATATAGTTTTTTATGTTGAGGCTAGAGATGGCCGAATTTCCCGAAATTCATTTCGTTCACTTCGCCGAATTTCTCGGCAAAAAATAACTTCGTTTCGAATTACTTCAGCACGAATCACGTTAAAAAACAGCTATTTCCAGGCTGCACAGAGCCTGCAGGGTGCGTAGAACGTTGTGTCATGCTTAAATATGCAAGGGAGCTTGGTTTGGTCTTCATAAAAAGTTTTTTTTTTAGTATGACACCAGCTAAACTGCCGCCGCTCTTAGAATCGCTTTCACTATAAAATTCCCTGGGCACTTAAGAGGGAAAAAACTGACCAAAAAAACTCAAGCGGGAATGTAGCCTGATAAAGTAAAGCCAGCGAAAGCTGGAAAAAAACAAGCTGAGAGCTCAGGTGGCAACATTATTAGTGGACAGAGTGGGGAGGTGACGGCGGCACCACAGCAGCATGGGGTCAGGCAGTGGCACAATGCCCATCTGGGGGTGGCAAAACACGAGGAAGCCACAGAGTGGCACAATGACTGAGAGCGAGGTCATGGCAGCAGCATATGGGGTCAGGCAGTGGAACAATGACATTCTGGAGGCGGCAAAACAGATTAGGCCACAGAGTGGCACAATGAACAGTGGGAGGTCACGACAGCAGCAGCATGAGATCGGGCCCGTGGCACAATGACATTCTGGAGGCGGCAAAACAGTATTAGGCCACAGAGTGGGCAAAATCACACAGTGTGGAGGTCACGGCGGCAGCAGTATGAGTCGGGCAGTGGCACAATGACATTCTGGGGGCGGCAAAACAGTATTAGGCCACAGAGTGGCACAATCACACAGTGTGGGGGTTTCACGGCGGCAGCAGTATGAGGTCAGCAGTGGCACAATGACATTCGGAGGCGGCATAATAGTATTAGGCCACAGAGTGGCACAATCACACAGTTTGGAGGTCACGGCAGCAGCAGCATCAGATCAGGCAGAGGCACAAGGACATTCTGGAGGTGGCAAAACAGGAGGAAGCCACAGAATGGCCAAATGACTGAGAGCGGAGGTCACGGCGGCAGCAGCATGAGGTCAGGCAGTGGCACAATGAAAATTCTGGAGGTGGCAAAAACAGGAGGAAGCCACAGAATGGCACAATGACGAGAGCGAGGTCACGGGCGGCAGCAGCATGGGGTCAGGCAGTGACACAATGACACAGGGGTGGAGGACACGGCAGCAGCCAAAGCCAGCAGCATGAGGCCCAGAAAGAATGCCCACAATGACACATTGTGGAGGACACGCAGCAGCCACCAGCACAGAGATGGTCATACAGTGGCACAATGACATTCTGGAGGTGGCAAAACAGTATTAGGCCACAAGTGGCACAATCCACAGTGTAGAGGTCAAAACAGCAGCAGAAATGAGGTCAGCAGTGGCACAATGACATTCTGGCGGTGGCAAAACAGGAGGAAGCCACAGAGTGGCACAATGACTGAGAGCGGAGGTCACGGCGGCAGCAGCATGAGGTCAGGCTGTGGCAAAAATGACACAGTTGTAGGAAGGGCAGCAGCCACAGCAGCAGAATGAGGTCAGACAGTGGCACAAGACAAATTCTGGAGTGGAAAAAAAAAGGAAAAAGGCACAGAGTGGCACAATGACAGAGATTTGAGGTGAGGGTGGCAGGAGCAACAGCATGAGGTCAGAGAGTGGCACAATGACCCAGTGTGGATGTCAGGGGCAACAGCAACAGCACCCCCATGAGGTCATAGAGTGGCACAATGAGAGAGTGTTGAGGTGGGTGGCAATACCAGTCCCGGGTAAAGTGGTGGTAGGCAATGGAGAAACTGTCAGCAGATGTGTGGCATCAGGCGGGTGGCGGCCACAGAATAGTGGCTGAGGTAGGTAGTTTGAACCCAGACTGACACCTAAGGCATTGTAGAAATGTAGGCAGTGTAGAAATCCTGGCCGATCCACGCCTGATTCATCTTGACAAAGGTCAGTCGTTCCACATTTCCCGTGGACAAGCGGGTTCTCCTTGGGGTAACGATGGCCCCCCGCCGCACTGCACACCCGCTCTGAGTCCACACTACTGGCCGGACAGGACAGCTTCTCCACTGCAAACTCGGCAAGTTGCGGCCACACATCCAGTTTGGCTGCCCAGTAGTCCAGCGGATTTTCCCTAACTGAGGTGGCAGAGTGCTGTCCAAGTAGGCCCCCAACCTGTTGGTTCAGGGACTGCTCCAGGTCCTGCTGCTGCTGCTGCTGGCGACTGCCCTCCTCACTAGGTGGGTGAAGGAAGCGGCTCATCAGTGACTCCAGACTTAGGTTGCTGCTGATGGAGCTGGTACTGCTCCTACCCCCCCCCACCTTCCCCCAGCAGCCGCGGCAGTAGTACGTTGGGTGCTGAGAACCCCCCGGTCAGACCTGTCAGAGGAGGGACGATGTCGCACATAGGCAGCGGCCAACTGATTACGGAGGATTTCCCTATAGTATTTGAGTTTGTCTTCCCTCTCAAAGCGGGGAAAAAGGCTCCCCATTTTGGACCGGTAGCGGGGGTCCAATAGGGTGGAGAGCCAGAATCATCCCTCTGCCGGATGCTAAACTATTCGGCTGTCACTAGCCAGGCAAAATAAGCATGCTGCGGGCCATCTGCACAAGTGATTTCCGAGGGGTTTTCCTGCCTCCATTTCCACTGTATACTGCCACGGTGCTTGGGGGTCATCTGCCCATCTTCCTCATGTACATCCACCTTCTCCAGCTGCTCCTGCCCCTTCTCTCTTGTCACCTGGGTAGAAAATCCACTCATTTCACCAGACAATGCTTCTGCTCCAATGTCCTCCTCCTCCATTTCAGTCCCCACCGCACTCATGTGGCCGCAAGATGTACCCGCCACGTCTCCAGTCCCCTGCCCAGACAGATATTTCAGCATCTGTTTCCGGGACATGAAGCAGTGGAATAAACGTTATTCACCCCGTAGTCCTGGCGACTAAACAAATAACGTCGCCTCCTCGAATGGCCTCAACAAACGGCAGGTGTCACGCATGAGCTGCCACTGGCTGACATCAAAGTTACACAGGGGAGTACTTCTGTCTGCCTGGATCATCAAAAACTCGTTAATGGGCCCTTTTTCTGTTCATACAGTCGGTCCAACATGTGCAGGCTGGAATTCCAGCGGTGGAAAAAATTGCATATCAGAGTGTGTTGGGGGAGGCCGTTCTGCCGCTGCAACTCGAGGAGGGGGTTTTTCCCGGCTTTGTACGAATGGGTAAAGTGCATGCAAAAGTTTTCCTGGCCATTTTCAGAATGTTCTGAAGATCGGTGGGAAGACTTCAGGAACCTTTTCACAACCAGATTGAACACATGCGCCAGCAGGGTGGGATGGACCATCCCTCCTCGGTGCAGCGTGGACAACCATGTTCCTCCCATTGTCCGTCACCATGGTTCCGATTTGCAGTTGGCGCGGAGAAGCCACACATCGATTTCTTGCTGCATGACGCGGAGCATTTCCTCCCCTGTGTGACTTCGTCCGCCGAGGCAAGCCAGGTGTAGAACTGCGTGACACCGCTGTGCCCTACACATGTGGTATGATGGAGCAGTACTTGTGGAGGATGAGATGGTGGTGATGGTTGAGGAGGAGGAGGTGGACATTGGCGCAGGCGCAGCAGTTTGACAACGTGGAGGAGAAAGCGGCGACTCCTGTCCAAGTTGTTGGTGTGCCTGGGCAGGAAGCACCCTTCACCCAGTGGCCGTAAAGGACAGTACTGGCCCTGACCGTAGTTTACAGCCTCCAGACGTCCGCGCTGCCGTGCACCTTGGAAAAAAACCGATAAGCTCAAGGACTGCCTTTTTTGGAAAATAAATTACGGCTTGGAACTCTCCACTCGGCTCGGGACAAGCCATTAGTTCTCTGAATGGTGCAGAGTCCACCATTTGGAAAGGGAGGGACTGCAATACCAACAACTTGGACAGGAGTACGGTCAGCTGCTGCACCTTAGGATGGTTGGACGCATACTGTTGTCTCTTTGCATCGCCTCGCTGAACGACTGCTGGCGCCATGATAGCGAGGAGCAGAGCATCTGGACCGGGAGATGATGTCAAAGAGAAACAGCTCCCTTCTGCAGAGGTGGTGGAGCCTTGACTGGCTGCAATGGCATGCATGCCAATGGGCGCTGCTTCTGCTGCTGTTGCTGCGGCGGCAAGATGGACCACCAATCTGAGCCACGTTTCTCCCAGGCCAAAAGATGGGGAAAGCTGCATGTGTTGACGCTGGCCACGCTTCACTTTCTGCTTACAGATTTTACATATACCCCAAATTCGGCTCCTCCGGTGTCTTTGGAAAAGAACTGCCACACCGCCGAGTATCGGATTTTAACCGCCAACGCTCCGCACTGAGTGACTACTGCCGCCGCTGCCTCGCTGAGCCCCTGTCCGCTACTTTCTTTGGGCCTGCGAAGCGGGTTTTTTTACCCCGTGCCGCTTGGCTCCCGACCTCACACTGCTGCATCCTGCTGACTCACGGCCCCCACGACCCACTTGCTGGCTGCGCCGCTGCCCGACGCGCAAGCTGAACGCCCCCCTTCTCCTGAGAATGAGAAGCCCTTGCCTCACCCGGCCCCAAGTGCGGGCGGCTACATCATCATCTATTTGTGTTTTCATCGTCACTGCTGTCCTCATCACCGGTCTTGGTATGCCGAGGCTGACCTCTCACAACATGACCTCCCATGTCACTCTCCACATCTATACTTTGCCGCCTACTGCAAGAAGCAGGGGATATTGGTCGCATTTCTTCGCTGCCAAGTAGCTGCTGACTGCCCTCCTCAAATTGTTCATCCTCGCTATATAGTGGCGCTGAGCCCAGACCACATAGTAGATCTCTGGCTGAGGGAACCGGATGGGAAGGAGGCGGGCTGAGGACAGGTGAGGGCTGCTGACCCGCTCCCGGGCCATGCCAACTAAGGGTTGTGTCTGAGGTTCCCACCGCCTCTTGGCTGGGGTTTGTCAGATGTCATCTGGAGGAAGATGATGACCTAGTCAACCAATCAAGAACCCTTGTGTTGCTGAACAACACACTGCCGCTAGATGACAGCGGCAGTTGTGGCCTAACCGAGTGACCACTGCTGCGACGTCCCCTTGCTGTGCTGCGAACTGTGCCTGTTCAAGGAATGTTTGTGCCACTGCCACTCGCAGGGGCAGAGCCTGCCACCTCTCTGTCTGACATACTGTTTGTTCTAAAATGTACAGACACTGTTTGATGATGATATCTGTATATGATAAATATACACCCTGTTTTTTTACTCCCCAAAAGAACCCAGTAACAAGCTTGGGTAACCCTTGGATATAAATTGGGGCTCCCCAAAGGCCAGGAAAAAAAATTTCTTGTAGTGTCGTTTAAAAACACTGTGTGTTTTACTAAATGTAAAAAGCACAAACAGCTTAATTAACCTTCGGACATGAATTAGGCTACAGGAAAAATGTAATATTTGGGGTTGAAAAAGACGGTTTATTTTTGTCAGCACACCAGCAAAACAAAAGCTTAATTAACCCCTGGATGTAAATTGCGCCAAAGAATGACCGCACAAACTAGTAGCTTGTAGTGTGTTACAATTGCGTGTTTTCCCACCCACACAACAAGAGATACAGTTGTAATTAACCTTTGCTTTTTGAATTAGGCTACAGGAAAAATTAATTTTTTGGGCGGGAAAAAACGTTTTTTTTTGTCAGCCCCCCAAAAAACAACGCTTAATTAACCCCGGGGATGAAAAATTGCCCAAAAAAATTGAGCCCCCACAAACAGTCTTTGTAGCGTGTTACAATTGCGTTTTTTCTACCCACACAAAAAGAATACAGTGTAATTAAACCTTTGTTTGTGAATTAGGCTACAGGAAAAAAGATATATTTTGGTGGTGAAAAAGAGGTTTTTATTTTTTGTCGCACACACAAAAACAACGTTTATGAACCCGGTGAGTATGGACCCACGGGACCACCGCAAGCGGGGGTACTACCCCGCCAGGGAACGGAATCTAATACCCCCCGGTTTTTTAAACAGAGCCCGCCGCAAAGCGGGATGGATTGCTGCGGGTGGGTACCAGGTCGCCCCCCCCTGAGTACTTGCTTGCGGTGGCGGCCGGGGTGCAGCGAGGTACAAATCGTATCCGAGAAAGTAGTCGGGGCGGGGCAGAATTTTAGGGCAGCGGCAATGGTTCTGTGAGAACACAGGAAGGTCAGGGCAGGCGGCAGAGGTTCGGAGCCAGAAACGTAGCAAGGGTCTGGTACACGGTAGGGCGAAAAATATAAATTCGGGAACGTTTTTCCTAGGCTCGGGGCAACATAGATCCAGCGGGAATGACTGCAGAGCGGCCCCTTTAAAATAGGGGAGGCGTCAGGCAAAAACCCAATTTATTGGGACACTGCCCCTTTTAAAATTTACGAAACGCCGCGCGCCTAGGGAAGGGGCACCCGCGCCGGGCCCGGCAGGGAGCGGGGGGGGACAGGAACGCGGCCGGGAAAGTTACCAGCAGGGGCAACCCCCGGCCGTCCCGGGGCCAGGGCAGCACCCGCCCCCGGCGGGCCCCCGGGAGGGGGACCAGGGGTGCGCCCGGGGCCCGCGGGCCGAGAACGGGGCGCCGCTACAGTACCCCCCCCCCTTGGGTCCCCCCCCTCTTCTTGGGCTGAAGGAAAACTTAGGGGAGCAGGTCTTGATTCAGGATTTTAACTCTGGTTCCCGGGACCTCTCTTCGGGCCAAACCCTTTTCCAATCTACCAGAAAGAAAGCTTACCCCTAGGGTTTTCATGTCCAAGATGTCCTTTCCCCTCAAAAACATCGGGGGACCTGGGCCCGGAGACGGGGCAGCGCCCCTCGGAAATCGGTTAAGCCCCAGAGGTTAAGGGGGGGAAGTGAAGGCATTAGGGATCCGGGGGAGGGGGAAGGCAGAGCTTATAGGATCCCGGGATTCAACGTCGAAGCACCTGAACGGACCCAGGAACCGCGGACCCAATTTTAATGGGACCTTGAGGCGTATGTGTTTGCCAAAAGCCACATTTACTCCGGGGCGGAATGTGGGGGAGGGCTTCTACTTTTGTCAGTTTGGGGACTTCAGCAGGGGGGAAATGCCTTGAGAAACGCTTTGTGGGTCTCACGCCAAAATGACCCCGATACCCGAACCTGGTTGTCCAGGGCGGAACCTCGGAGGTGGGGCCAAGGGGGGGGAGGGCGTGGGGATCCAAAGCCAAAAGGAAGGGGGAAGGGCCCATAGATCGGAGCCCGATGGTTATGGGGAAATTGGGCCCAAGGAAGCAGTTCGGACCAGTCGTCCTGGCTCCGGCACAAAGTGCCGGTACTCCCCTAAATTGGTTTACTCTCTCCACCTCCCAGGGTTTTGGGGGGGGACGTGATGAGAATCCGTTTAATTTGCAAGCGGAACAAAAGGGCACCCCAAAAATTTTAGAGAAAAATTGGACCCCTCGACGGAGACAATGTGAGATGGAAGCCAGCGGCGAAAGATTCAAAAAAAAATGACCCCCAACGGGGGACAAAGGGGAGCCCAGCAGCGCACAAAGTGGGACATTTTGAAAAAGGTCGTGACCACCCAGATGACCGATTCCCCCGGGGAGGGGGGAAAGGGCCCGGATGAAGTCATGCCTTGTGTGTCCAGGAACCTCCGGGAACGGGCAGAGGGACTAGGAGGCCGGGGGCCTATGGCGGGGAAACCCTTTTGTTTCGACAAAAGTGGTACAGGGAAAAACAAAGTCCTTGACATCTTGGGGACAGAGTGGGCCACCAATAATGTCGGAATAGGGAAAAGGTTTTCGTATTCCGGGGGGGCCCGGCCAGAAGAGAACTAGCCCCCAACCCAGAATTCTCCCCTGGGCGGCGACATAATTCTGCCCGGGGGGGACACCGGAGATCCAAGGGGCCCATGGACCAGTCGTTGGGTGTATGATATGCGGGGACACCGGTTCCCCCCTTAACGCAGAAGCAGGGAGGGGCGCCCCGCCTTAATTTTTTCTGGGCCCGGTGGGAAATGGATTTTAAAAAATCAAAACGAGGAAAAAAAAAACCCCCGGGCCTGGCGAGGTTTTTGCCTGAGCCTCGAGGTACTGGAGATTTTTATGATCTGTGAAGACGTAAAACGGATGGGGGCTCCCTCCAACAATGTCCCCACCCCCCAAAGGGCCCAATTTTTTAGGCCCAACAGTTCCCGATCTCCAAGGCATAATTTTTCTCCGAAAAAGGTTTTAGAAAAAAACCCGCAGTGACGGTTTCCCTTTTTGGGGCCCTTGGGGGTCAGGACCCCCCTCTCCCACGGAAGAGGCATAAACCCCAAAGGGCGAAGGGTCCTCTGGATCCGGCGGACCAAGATAGGTGCGAGGAGAACGCACCCTTCAACGGGGAACGCCTCTTGGCAGACGGAGAAAAACATTTGGGGTTTGGCGTTCTTTGGTGAAGCCCGAGGGGGACCCACCAAGTAGAAAAAGGGGGGGATGAATTGCCGGTAGTAATTGGCAATCCTAGGAACCGTTGAATCGCCGGAACCGGCAGGTCGCGGCCACTGCTGGATACAGAGATTTCGCTGGGTCCTCAAAGGCCTTGACGGAGATAGAACCCGGAAAGGGAAGGCTGCCTGGGGGAAAACCGGCACTTCTCCAGCTTAGCGTCATTTGGGTTGTCCCGCAAACGCGCAGAACCGGGGCACTTGTCTCGATGGGGTATGTGGGGCAAAAAAATCAAAATTCATCCAGTACACAATGACGCGGGTACAGAAGCCCCGAAATACCATTGACGAACCCCGGAATACAGCTGGGGCTTTTGCAAAGCCCAAAGGGCCCACACGCTTTTTAAAAATGCCCGCCCCCGTGTGTTGAATCCGCTTCCATTCACCCCCTCTCGAACCTATGAGGTTATAGGCCCCTCGCAGACAAATTTTGGGTGAAGATTTTTGGCCCACGGAGGGGGTCAAGAGCTCGGGAAAACAGGGGTAGAGGGAGCGATTCTTCACCGTGACTTGTTTAGTCCTCTATATCGAGCACGGACGAAGAGAACCGTTTTTTTCGAACAAAAAGAAGCCGGGACCGGCGGGTGAGGAGGGCTTGCGTTAAATCCTTTTTTCCCAAATTTTCCCGATTAAAGGGCCCACCCAAACCTGGGTCTCGGGGAAGAAGAGGGTTTAAACCCACCCGGGGGGACTGGTACCGGGGGGGGATTAAGGACGTCATACGACCGAGGGGCGGTAACTTTTTCACCTGCTTCTCCGAGAATACATCTCCAAGTCCTGGGACTCCGCTGGGAGCCCCGTGAAACTTGCAGACGACTGGGGAGGAGAGGGGGACACCGGCGTGGTGCCCCCAAACAAAGGGCCTGGGATTCCGTCCCCAACGAAGGATTCGCCCTCTTTCCAGTCAAGTGTAGGGGGGTGGGTTGCAGCCCGGGCAGCCCCAACAGGATCGCCCAAGAACGCGGGGCAGGACGGGGAAACAGATCCTTTCCGTGGTAGGACCCCAACCCGGAGGTCACGGGGCGGTAGGAACTGGATGGAGTCGCTGAGGGTTTTCCCCCTGACGAGGAGTAGCAACGGGTTTTCTAGACGGGTCACCGGCAAACGGGAACGAGATACCAGGGAGGCGGAAAATAAAGTTCCCGGGGAGCCGGGTCCAAGAGGGGCCAGACCCCAAAGACAGGGCCCCATCCGTCGTTACCCCCACAGGCAAAAATCTCGTGGAGAGGAGGGCTGAGCACCTAGGGACCCTCTCCAAAAGCCCCAGGGGCGGGGGTTTCCCGCCCCCCTTGAGGACCGGGACAAATCCTACGGGAAAAGGTCGGGCTGGCCCCAAATAGAGGCAAAGTTTTTTCCACCCTGCGACGGATGTTCGGGCTCCGACAGGTGTGCCCCTGGGGGCCACTTGCATGGGCTCTTCGTGGAAAACCCGGGGGGGAGGTTGCGGAGACTCTGGAAACAGGGGCCAAGAGGGGGGGGCGGGGGTTTGCCAAGTCCCGCTCCTGACGGGGGCTCCTGCTGCGTTCCAAAAACGCACATCTATCGAGGGGAAGATGGATGAGCCACTCAACACGAAGGGGACTCTGGCTGCTAGGACTCCTTTATCTGCTCAGAGACCCTTCTTAAATGGGACAGAGAGCAGCGTCATTCCAAAAGCTGGAGGTAGGGGCGGAAAATGAACCGCATATTCCCCCACGGGGGAGTCCCCTTTGGGGTAGATTGAGTCGCCGTCTCCGCGAAGATGCTCGTGCAGGCTCCTCAAAAAAAGCTGCGAAATTAGGGGGAAGGCCTGTAATTGCGGCCACGGTCACTCCGGGCCCCAAAAAGGGTCGCCCAGCCAGGGCCTTCCCGGACAGCAGGTACCACGAACCCACCTTGACCTCTCAGAGGGAAACTGGCCGCCACCCCCAGGCATGGAGCACTGCGTGATGAACCCCTACAGAGCTTCGAGTCCCGTCAAACTTGGAAGGGGAGAGGGAGGGGGAGTTCGGGCCCCCGGCGCCGCGGGGGGGCCGGGGTAGAAGGGGCCACCGGGGAAGAGGCAGGTTTTCGGGTTTCTGGGTGCCAGGAGTTTTGGGCTTAAGGCGGGCAGCTGTCCCCTTGCTGAGCTTGCTGCGCGATCTGCTGCGACTGTCGGGGGACAATGGTCGCGGATCCACGAGGCTTGGCGAGGCACCTTGGCGGGATCCATGGGTGGGTCTAAAATGTAAGGCTGAGTAGTGGATCCACTGGACCACCGAAGCGATGATACTAAGCCACGCCAGGGAAGGAATCTAAGTAGCCCCCGGTTTTTCCCCGAGCCCCCGCAAAGCGGGTGGACTTGCTCGGGGGTAAGGTACCAGGTCGTCCCCCTGCTGACTTGCTTGCGGGGGCGGCCGAGGTGCAGGAGGTACAGAATCGTATCCGAGAAACGTAGTCGTGGGGGGGCAGAAGCAGGGCAGGCGGCAATGGTTTGTGGTCGAGAACAGGGAGGAAGGTCAGGGAGGCGGCAGAGGTTTTTGGGAGTCAGGGAAAAGAGCAAAGGGGCTGGTACAAAGTAGGGCGCAATAGATTTGGAACGCTTTTTCCCATGGGTCGGGGAACATGATCCAGGAGGAATGACTTTCAGAGCGACCCCTTAAAAGGGGAGGGGTAGGCAAACAACCAAATTTTTTTTTGGGGGCCCTTTCCCCTTTAAATTTACAGAACGCCGCGCGCACCGCGCAGGAACGGGCCCCGCGCCTGGCCCGGGAAGACGCGGGGGGGACAGGAACGCGGCCGGAAGTACCAGGGGGGCGGACCCCCGGGTTTTCCCGCGGCCAGCGCAGCACCCGACCCCCCCAGGCGCCCGGGGGGGGGACCACGGGGGGGCCCCGCCCCGCGGGGCCCAGAAGCGGGGGTCGCCGCTACAGCTTAATTTAACCCCCGGGTGTAAAATTGCTCCAAAAAATTTAGCCCACAAACTTAGCTTTTTAGCGTGTTACAATTGCGTGTTTTTTACGCCACACAAAAGAGATACATTTAATTTAAACCTTTTCTTGTGAATTAGGCTCGGAAAATTTATATATTTTGGCGTTGAAAAAGACGGTTTCTTGGGGTCAGCACACCAGCAAAACAACGCTTAATTAACCCCTGGATGTAAATTGCGCCAAAAAAATTGAGCCGCACAAACTAGTAGCTTTGTAGCGTGTTACAATTGCGTGTTTTCTACGCCACACAACAAGAGATACAGTTGTAATTAACCTTTGCTTGTGAATTAGGCTACAGGAAAAATGTATATATTTTGGCGTTGAAAAAGACGGTTTCTTGGGGTCAGCACACCAGCAAAACAACGCTTAATTAACCCCTGGATGTAAATTGCGCAATAGAATTGAGCAGCCAAAAATGAAGTGGTATTTGTATTGTAAAAACGCTGTTTCTTTAAATTAATACAACAGGAACTGGCTTAGATCCCACTTGGATATTGAATGTATATGCAGCTGCAGTGGACGCACACTGGATTTCAGATCCAATACCCCAAAAAATTAGAAATAGAACATTAAGAGAACAGTCTCTGAGACAAGCTGAGACACCCCACAGAAATCGCTATATAAAAATCAATTCTTCAGTAAGAGCTATCACAATCAGCTGCAGCAGCACCTTCCCTGATCAGTACAGTGAGAGCGGTATGAGCTCCCAGCGTCGCGCCCAGACTTATATAGTGCGGTGACGTCACAGAATCCCGCCGGTCTCTGATTGGCTTCACCTCTGCACATGTCATACAGGCTATGCCCTTCTTCCTCCCAGAGTGCTTTGCCCCATGTAACGCCATGTGCTCGCAGCCATTTTATCAATCGAAAGCACACTTCGTTCACCCAAAGTACCTCAAAGTTCGACTTCGTTCCGAACCGACGTTTTCCTGAAATTCTAAACGAATTCCACTTCGTTAGAATCAATTCGCCCATCTCTAGTTGAGGCACTTTAAAAAAAAAGGGTTTTTATTGTGTAAGACAATATTTATGCATCGCTTTCTTCTGAGAGCCATAACTTTTTTATTTTTCCGTAGACCGAGACGTGTAAGAATGTTTTTTTTGCGGGATGAACTGACGTTTTAATTGGTACAACTATGGTGTATATATGAGTTTTTGATCGCTTTTTATTCCATTTTATGTGCTGCGGGGTGAATAAAACTTGCAATTCTTTGATTTTTTTTTTTTAAATTTTAACAGCGTTCACTGTTCGGGTTAATTAGTATGACATATTAATAGGACAGGTCGTTATGCACGTGGCAACACAAAATATGGGTACTTTGTTTATTTTTTATCTTTTTGGGGGGTTGGCGTTTGTAAATGGGCAAAGGGCGGTGTACGTGTTTTTATATTTTTGTTTGTGTTTCACTTTTCTCCCCATAGGGTATTTGTAACAGCAATCTTCAGATTGCTGTTACAAAGCAGACCAGTACACAGGATTGCTGCTATGTACTGGTCGCCGTGGCAACTGTCAATCACCATGCCCACAATGCATTGTGGGCATGGTGACGTCACAGATGACCTGGGAAGTGACTTTTACTTCCCAAGGCCATCTGGTAGGAGATCGCTGCTGTAGCGTGAGGGAGCAGGCAGGAGGGGCTCACTACTCCTGCCTGCGACTTAGCTCCGACGATCTTAATGAGTGATGTGGCATGAGACCAGCGATAATATACCACTGGTCCCATGTTGTGATCATGCGGGGCTCGCTTTTAAGCCCGCACAATTGCTAGGACGTATGCATACGTCCATTTGTGGGAAGGGGTTAAGGACCAATCCAAGGGTTATTCTGTGGCCCGTCTATTTTAAAAGGAATGTGTAATCACAAAATGACTTCTAGCAGCACTGCAGAACAGTGGGGAAAAAGTTAAAAACCAATTTAAAAGAGCAAATGTGTAAGCTTTGCGAGTGTTTCTGTCTAAAGTGTGTTTTTGTCTTAAGAGTGGGACTTAAGATTGAGGGACTTTAGATTTGGGGAGTTTAGCAGGGAAAATATTGTATTGAATTATTTTTTATATCTGTGTATCTCTGACTTTTGTAATATCCAAAAGAGTTCCATGATTGACAATGGTGTCCAGTGCACATCCTGTGCTCTTTAAACAATCCTTGAACAGCTATTCAAGGGTGCATACTGCTGTGTGAGATTTGTGCCTAGATCCTGGAACTTAACCCCTTAACGACACTGGACGTAAACTTACGTCCCAGGGCCGGTAAGGGGCTTTGTAGCGGGATTGCGGTGAGATACTACTACACAGCCGGCGGGTGAGAGCTGCTGACTGCAGCGAACACTAACCAGTTACAGCGCGGGATGGAGCCACCACCATCCCGAGGTGTTAAACCCCTTAGACGCCATGGCAAACATGGTCTCATTTAAATGAATGAGAAATGGTGCCGTGCACCATTCCTCACTCTGATCAGGGCTCCCGTGGAGAGATCGAGGGGCCCAGATCGCTTAACATGGTAACTTGAAGTCTTGTGAAGGCTTCCATCGCCACCATGTTTTTTGTTTTGCAAGGCAGGAAGTAGTGAAACCACCAAGTTGGTACACCCTACTGCATTGTCTATACAATGTATTTGGCTGCATAAATGATCGTGCTCCCTAATAGTGAAGCACCCTAGGGGGATTTAATGTTAAAGTGAAAAAAAAGTGTTTAAAGTGTAAAAATAATAATAATAATAATGTTCTTTATTTATTCCTCAGCACTTTACAATTTGGAGGGTATAAGTACAAACAAAAAGACAGACATTACACAATAAAAAGTTACTTACAGATGAGACAAAAGGGGCCACATGTATGAATCTGTTTAGGTCTAAAACTCACTATTTTGCCCACAGTACTGAGAAAGGTGGCAATGACCCTGCTGTTCTCACTCAGCAACATGTTCAACATAGCAACCAGTGGCCTATTACTCCACCAGGCTAGATCTAGTAGTCAGAGGTGCTCCATCTTGTGTCAAGGCAGTTGTAACTGTAACTCCTCTTGGACAGTGTGGTATATCATCCAATAAGAGTCCTCATTCAACATGACATCCAAAGCATCCTGTCCCAAGTTCAGCCCAAGCACATGTCCTTTCAACTCAAACTCTATTGTACCCTCCTCATGCCACCAAATATTAATTTAAAAAGGTGCATCGTCCTGAATCCAGCTACATTACTTCCACCCCACTCCATTACTTATGAAAACCTTAGGCATTGAGCAGGCCTTCCATACTATTTATCATCCTCAAATCAGTGGAAGAGTAAAGAGCTTAAATAGTACCTTGAAACTTAACATACAGGGAAATCATGGGTGGATTGTCTTCCATTAGTCCTATTCTCTGCCTGACATGTACCCTAACACAACACAGCTCACTCTCAAATTAACTGCATGTCCTACAGAAACATCTTAATGAGATGCATTAACCGGTCTAATCCTTCCTTCCAGACCCAGCAGATGTGGTTGGCTCACATAATCTCAAGCATGGAGACTGGGTGGTCTTAAAAGGTCATTTCAAATATAGTCTTGACTCCAAATATGATGGTCCATTCTAGGTGCTGCTGACATTGTCTACTTCTGTAAGGCTTGAAGGGAAGCCAAATTAGCTCCACGCAAGTTACTGCAAGAAAGTCCAAAAGCCTAAAAGGTTTAAGGAGAAAAGCCAGAATAAAACACTTTGGGTGATTTGTATGAAACCTGGACTTCTTTGGATGGTACAAAAGAATCCAAGAATCTGGGTAGAGAAAACCATACAAATAGCCACCTTGGGGGCATAGTGACCAAGTGAATCAACACCAATGACCTAGACACTTCATTCTTCGCTGGCCAGAAATCCTATAAAAGCAAGGGTTGCTACTGCCTGATGAAGCATACCTCGTCTGAGGTCATAATGCTTACACATAGATCCTTTATAAGAGTACAGCGCAGTGTACCTTAGCTATACTGACTCCAGCCATCTTTACAGTAGCCCATGCAAAAGTGAAGTCTGAAATGATTTCCCTTCACATGTTGTATACAAGGGATGCAGACATTAGACCTAGACTTTATGATAATCACAATATGATGTGGCCTGCAAGATCTTCAACACATTATTTGTTCCCCTTATGGTCATATGGCTCTATGACAAACTTGTTGTAGTCATTATTTAACTGGATTATCAGATAATAATAAAAACATAAACTCATAAACAATAAAAACATTAACTCATCATGCACAAAAAACATGCCCCGTAAAACATGAAAAATATACAAATTGGGTATCGCTGTAATCATATTGACCTGCTGCGTAAAGATAGCATGTCATTTATACCACATGGTGACCGCTGTAAAAAATAAAAAATAAAAAACACTGCTAGGATTGCTGTATTTTGTTTATCCGGCCTCCCAAAAATCTTGATTAAAAGGGATCAAAGCATCATATGAACCTCAAATTGGTACCATTAAAATCCTCAACTCATCCAGCAAAAAAAAAACAATCAGCTCCATATATGGAGGAAAAATTAGCTTATTGCTGCTGGATTATGACAATATAAAAACTCAATTTTACAAACGTATTTCTATTATCCAAAAGTAATAAAACATTAAAAACTATATAAAATTTATATAATTGTAACCCACATAGTAAAGTTATTATTAGTGTTGAGCGATTATTATCGACCAAAGTTGAAACGGCACGGTTTTTATGTTGACCGGAATTTTTCGATCACGCGATAATTTAGGTGAAAATCTGTGCATAATCTATTAATATCGTGCCATTTTCGGCGCTTCCTGTCATTTTGGCGGCCAGCAAATCAGCTTAGAGAATAGAGCAGGGTGAGCTGGGTGTGCGACGTCATGACTGGGATGTGTATGGTTGTGATTGGCTGGAAAAATCACATGACCTCGTTTTACATAGAACAGCCCTTCCTGTTCAGCATCAGTGTGTGTCTGTGTCTCATAAGAGCAGGACGTGTGCTAGGTCTCTCTCAATACAGCTCAGCGAAACAGTTCTCTTTGTTCACACAGACAACTATGCTTTTAGCTGTGAACATTAGAACATAGGTAGATTAGAAAATTTCAGTTTTTAGCTACTTAGGCTGAGCATTTTAAAGGAGCATCTAGCACTGTACAGCCGCGGGGGTGGGGGCAACGGGGGGGTGTGGGCGAACACAGACAGACAGGCTGGCAGGCAGGCTTTTGAAAGGAGAGTGGATAATTGTGCAGCCCAGACTCTGCTTTGACCCTGCATTGAAATGGGTTTTTATTAACAGTTTTTGGCCAGTTTTTGGTAAAATATTAGCTTGTATTTTGTGCAGCCAGTACTTATATTAGGATATAGATCTTTTCTAGTAACTGCAGGTGTATTTGATAGGTGCAAAACTCACCTTTTATTATCCGTACACAATTTAATTAGTTTTTTTTCCACTTTGGCGCAGCTCAGTTTTGTTCAAAGACCCACTTTTTACGTACAATAGGATACAGAACATTTCTAGTCACCGCAGGTGTATTTCATAGGTGCAAAAACCACGTTTTATTATCCGTACACAATTTAATTAGTTTTTTGTTCACTTTGGCGCAGGCCATTTTTGTTAAAAGACCCATCTTGTACGGATATTACCATACAGAAATTTGGTAGTAATTGGTGTTGTTTTTCATAGGTGCAAAACCCACCTTTTGTTATCCTTATACATTTCAAATAGGTGTTTTTTTACTTTGGTGCGGCCCAGTTTTGTTCATAGAGCCACCTTGTACTTAAATTTGAATACAGAAATTTTGTAGTTACTGTTGGTGTATTTCATTGGTGCAAAAACTACCATTTGTTATCCGTATAACTTTTAAATAGCTGTATTGCACGTGGTGCGGCCTTAGTTTTTTTCAAATAGCCACGTTGTATGACAATTCTGATAGAAAAATTTTCTAGCAACTGTTCTCGTTTGTCATTGCTGCAAAAAACGCAATTTCTCATCCGTGTAACTTTTGAATAGTTTTATTGCGCTCAATGAATCTCAGTTTGGCGCAGATAGCGCACTTGTATGATAGTTTGTTGAAAACTATCAATTCCTAGTCCTACTGGGCAGTTGTAAATCCCTGGGACTGAAGGAAGAACACTGTTGATTTTGTCTTACGGTTCTTCCACCAGACCGCATTTCACAGGTATTCGCTAGAAACATTTCAGTTTCTAATCCTAGTTGGCTGTAGGAAATTAGAGGGATTTAAGAATAGCTGTGATTTGCCGTCTTTCAATAAGAGACTGTCAAAAACTCTTCCATACCTTTTTACATTTTTATCTTTCTGAACATGGAGCGAAATGCAGGTGGTAAGCGAGCAAAGAGGGGTGTAGGACATGGTGGTAGAGGTACGAGAGAAGGTGCTCCTTCCAGTGCTGGCGACAACACACATGCCAGCGGATCGTCGGTTGCAGGACCGTCAGGCCTGTCATCGCTGGGTCAGGGCCCTGTGAATCTCAGTAACGAACAGCGTCGCCAATCTGTTCTTCAGTGGTTAATGCAACCTGCATGCTGTGGCCCAGGACAGATATAGTCAAGGTCCAGTTCAACTAAAATGGTGGTTGAAAGACTCCTTTTTCCGGCACTTTTTAAATCTGGGGGTCATGCAGGGATAAGGGTCATGCTGCGGTCCAGGACAGTTATAGTCAATGTCGAGTTCAAGTAAAATGATGGTTCAAATCATACTGCCTTCAGGCACTTTTTAATTTGTGGGTCATGCAGGTTTAAGGGTCAGGCTGTGGTACAAGACAGGGATAGTGAATGGTTTGTGACTTTTTTTCTGTGACTTTTATAACCTAATTGTGTTGCCTAAGATGTAGCATGTATCCACTTTACTGTTATGGATGTTAATTCCAGCTTCTTCAGCCCTGTTTGGGTGTAAGAATGAAGGTGTTGTTCCTCTCCCATAGACTTTAATGGTCATCGGCGATAATCTACTATCGACTATCGGAAATCGTCTTGATAATTGACGATATCGACTATCGACCCGATGGCGATAGTCAACGTAATCGCTCATCACTAGTTATTATGTCTTTTATATTGCATGGCGAATGAAGCCCAAAAAACAATGGCGGAATTGCATTTTTTCCCCTCATTTTCTTGGCCCAGTGCTAAAAACTATGGATTAGCTGTGGGCTCAAAATGCACAATACACCCATACATAGGGTATTGCCGAACTTTGAAGAAATTGCATAACAAATTTTGGGGTGCTTTTTTTTCCACGATTCCTTGTAAAAAATGAAACTTTTTCATCTAAAATTGCTGGTTTTTGTTTTTTCATTTTCCCTGCCTAATGCTAAAAAAATCTGTGAAACACCTGTGGGGTTGATGTACTCACTACACCCCTGGATATAATCCTTAAGAGGTGTAGTTTCCAAAGAGGGGTCGTTTTACGAGTGTCCGTAAACCTGAAATTGTGCCTAAAGAAAATTGTAATGAACCACAAAGTCCAGTGGGTGCTCCTCCTATTATGAGGCTTGTAGATGAGTCAAATAGTGTGCTAGGGCACATATATAACAGCTTTAAAAACAGCAGAATCGGTAGAATCAATGTTGAGTTGCATTTCCCAAGTAACATCTACTGTGTACCAGTGAATAATGGATAATAATTGAACATCTTCAGAAAAAGTTTAATTCTACCTCCAATTTGCTTTAATTTCTGTGGTAGATGCTAGTTAGGAACAATTTTGTGTGATATAGCTATCTGTCTTGAAGAAATTTTGAACTTTGAAAATTGTTAGTTTTTCCAATTTTTTTTTATATTTTTCACAAATAAACAGGGAAAGTACGGACAAAAATGTTTTACTAACCTTAAGCACAATATGTCACACGAAAAAAATCTCTGAATCACATGGATAGGTAAAAGTATTAAAAAGTTATTCCCACATAAACTGACACGTCAGATTTGAAAAATGGGGCTCCATCTTTTGGTCCAAAACTGGCTGCATCCTGAAGGGGTTAAACACGCTACCATCACACCCATCCTTTAGAAATCATCTCTTGACCCCTCCTCTCTGTTCAACCATCACCCTATCTCTCTTTTGCCTCAAAACTTGAACAGCATGTTGTCATGGGGGCTGGCGAGAGACAACAAGAGCTCCGCCTCCAATGGAAGGTCACCCGACCATGCCGGCTACCTCATCTGGCTCCTGTTTTTCAACGACCTCCACTTCCTCCGCCAATGGTTCCTGAGGACGAACCCATGAAGGTTGAAAGGGCTCACTTGACCCTGGAGGAACGCTCACAGTGTCGTCAGAGGCAGCTGTGTTTCTACTGTGGCGGTCCTGGCCACTTCATTGGGGACTGTCCGGTGCGCCCAGGAAACTCTCACACCAAGGGCTCACAGGAGAGGCATCCCTAGGTGTCAGTGCGGCCTCTCCCCGTCTAACCATTCCCGTACTCTGTGGAATTTCGCTGAACAGCACCTTTCAAGCCACCGCCTTCCTTGGTGTCCAAGTTTCGTCTCCCGGTGACCCCTCTGCAGAAACCCATGTTCGTCTCCTCTGTCACTGGCGAATGCCTCAAGGATGCTATTCAGGTCTGCACTGCGCCGCTCACCTTGCAGATAGGCGCTCTACACAAGGAGATTCTGAAACTTCTCATTCTGCCTCGCTCCTCTTCTGAAATCCTCCTGGGCCTTCCTTGGTTGCAAGAGCATGCTCCGACCTTGGACTGGAACACAGGCGAAATTGTCCATTGGGGGCCCGCGTGCCACTCGCGGTGCCTCTCTGTACTCCGTCCTGCTCTACGTTCCACCTCTAAAGCCTACGAAGCCTCTGCCGGGTCTGCCCACTCCTTACCTGGATCTAGCCGACGTCTTTTCCGAAAGACAGGCTGAAACTCTTCCCCCGCACCGGCCGTTCGACTGTCCTATTGACCTGCAACCCGGTACTACTCCTCCCCGAGGCAGAGTCTACCCTCTTTCTGTCCCGGAAACCAAGGCGATGTCTGAGTATATTCAGGAGAATCTCCGTAAAGGCTTTATACGCAAGTCCTCTTCGCCTGCAGGGGCTGGATTCTTCTTTGTCGAAAAGAAAGATGGAACTCTCCAGCCCTGTATCAATTATCGTGGACTCAATAAAATCACCATAAAAAATCGATACCTTCTGCCTCTGATCTCGGAACTGTTTGATCGCCTGTGTGGCGCAAAAATTTTTTCCAAGTTAGATGTACGCGGAGCTTACAACTTGATTTATATCCGGGAAGGCAATGAATAGAAGACGGCCTTTAATACCCGAGATGGCCACTTTGAATATCTCATCATGCCGTTTGGCCTCTGCAATGCTCCGGCTGTGTTCCAGAACTTCGTCAATGAGATCTTCCGCGACCTTCTCTAAGTCTGTGTCATTGTCTATCTGGACGACATTTTAATCTTCTCTCCAGATCTAGAGACTCACCGCCACCACGTCCGCCAGGTGCTCAGACGTCTCCGTACCCACCAGCTATATGCCAAACTGGAGAAATGCCTGTTTGAATGCACCTTGTTGCCCTTCTTAGGGTACATCGTTTCGGATCAAGGTCTCCAGATGGATCCCTCTAAGCTTTCAGCGGTCCTGCAGTGGCCCCGACCGGTGGGTCTCCGGTCCATCCAGCGCTTTTTGGGGTTCGCAAACTATTACAGGCAGTTCGTCCTGCAATTCTCCACGCTGGTGGCGCCACTGGTGGCCCTCACAAAGAAGAATGCTAACCCCAAAACCTGGCCTCCCGAAGCCCAAGAAGCCTTTAATCGTCTTAAAGCAGCATTCGCTTCAGCTCCTGTTCTGTCTCGCCCAGACCCACAGCGTCCATTTGTCCTAGAAGTGGACGCCTCCTCAGTAGGTGCCGGCGCTGTCCTTCTTCAAAAGTCCTCCTCTGGGAGATTGCGTACTTGTGGTTTCTTTTCCAAGACCTTCACTCCTGCCGAACGAAATTACACGATCGGTGATCGTGAACTACTGGCCATAAAGTTAGCCCTAGAAGAATGGCGACACTTGCTGGAGGGGGCTCGCCATCCCATCGAGATCTTCACCGATCACAAAAATCTCCTGTATCTCCAGTCTGCTCAGCAATTGAAACCTCAGCAAGCCAGGTGGTCACTCTTCTTCACCCGCTTTGACTTCCTCCTTCACTTTCGGCCAGCCGAAAAGAACGTCAGGGCGGACGCCCTCTCTAGATCCTCGGACACTGTGGGCCTAGAGCCGCCTCTGCAGCACATAATTCCTCCTGAACGTCTCCTCACGGCGGCTCCCGTGGATCTTCAACATCTACCCCCTGGGAAGACCTACGTCCGTCCTGCCATGCGGCCCTGAATCCTTCAGTGGGGACATTCCTCTCGAACAGCGCGTCATCCTGGAGTCCATAAGTCCCTGCAGCTAATCTCCCGTTATTATTGGTGGCTCACTCTCGCTCAAGATGTTAGAGACTTTGTCCTGGCCTGTACCTCCTGTGCCCGTAACAAAGTCCCTCGTCTCAGACCCGCGGGTCTGCTTCTGTCTCTCCTGGTGCTTGAAAGACCCTGGTCCCATATTGCCATGGATTTTGTTACTGACCTCCCAGCCTCCTCTGGAAACACGGTCATCTGGGTGGTGACTGATAGATTTTCAAAGATGGCTCACTTTGTTCCCCTGCCCGGGTTACCCTCTGCCCCCCCAGCTGGCCCAGCACTTCTTCCACCACATTTTTCGGCTACACGGGCTCCCTTTGCATATCGTCTCGGATAGGGGGGGTCCAGTTTGTGTCGAAATTCTGGCGGGCTCTGTGTGCTCAGTTGCAGGTTCAGCTAGACTTCTCGTCTGCATATCACCCTCAAACCAATGGGCAGGTAGAGAGGGTCAACCAAGTTTTAGGTACCTATCTACGTCATTTTGTGTCCGCCCGTCAGGATAACTGGTCTGACCTCCTCCCCTGGGCAGAATTTTCGTATAATTCCTTAGACTCAGAGTCTCCTGCAGCCTCTCCCTTTTTTGTTGTGTTTGGGCTACATCCCCGCCCGCCTCTCCCTCTGGCTACCTCGTCTCACGTCCCTGCCGTAGATGCCCAAGTACGGGACATCAAGGCACTTTGGCAAGTCACACGACAGGCCCTTCTACGGGCCTCCGCTCGCACTAAGGTCCAGGCTGACAGGTACCGGAGACCTCCGCCCATATTTAAGCCGGGTGATAGGGTTTGGTTATCTGCCAAGTACATTCGCTTCAAGGTGCCCAGTTACAAGTTAGGCCCTAAGTATTTGGGTCCTTTTGTGGTACTTCGGCAACTAAACCCGGTGTCCTACAAGCTCCGCTTGCCTCCCACTCTGCGTATCCCGAACGCCTTCCATGTCTCTCTCCTCAAACCGGTGGTGCTGAATCGCTTCTCCCATGGATCTGTCTCGCCTTCTCCTGTGGCCAACTCTGATAACATCTTTGAGGTCAAGGAGGTGCTGGCGGAAAGAACAGTGAGGGGGAAGCGGTTCTTACTTATTGATTGGAAGGGTTTCGGGGCTGAGGCCAATTTGTCACCTGACCTCCTCTCTAAGTTCCGAAAAAAGAGGGGGAGACCTAAGGGGGGGGTCCTGTCATGGAGGCTGGCGCGGGCGCCGCTGCCCCCCCCCCGGCCGTGCCCCAGCCCGCAGGGGGGCCAGCGGGGGTGCCGCGGCTGCCCGCGACCATCCCCCTGCTGCCTGGGTCCCGGCGCCGGCTCACTTACCCGTCCACGCTCCTGTGTACGCTGCTCCTGCCTGTCCCGGCCGCCGCGCGCGTACCCGCTGCCTAGGGCGCGCACGCAATGGCTGGTCTGGATTTAAAGGGCCAGTGCGCCGGTAATTTGGTCGATTGTTGGTGTGCATTGCCTAGTTTTGAGAGTGTTGGAAGTCCTGTCTGATTACCCGTGTACCAGTCCGGCTGCAATCTGATTTCCGATCTCATCACTCCACTAAAACTGTCCAAACCAAAGTCACCAATGACCTAGTAACTACTAAAGTCTCACACCACTACTCTGTACGTATACTCTGCCTTCGACACTGTTAACCACTCCCTCCTGCTGCAAATCCTCTCGTTCTTCTTCATCACAGACTTGGCCCGTTGCTGGTTCTCCTTATACATCACTGATGGACGTTTAGGGTCTCTCAATCTCGCACCACCTCCTTGCCCTCTCTCTGATGTCCCTCAGGGTTCAGTCCTGGGTGCTCTACTCTTCTATATTTACACTCTTGGCCTAGGTCAACTCATCACATGGCTTTCAGTACTACTTGTATGCTATCAAGGATCCCAGAGTGTCTATTGTTAAAATAGTCCTTTTCTCCTCCCGCCTCCTAAATCTAAGGGCCACATGTATGAACCTATTTAGGTCTAAAACTCACTTTTTTGCCCATAGTAACCTATGGGCAAAGAGTGAGTTTTAGACCTAAGCAGGTTCATACATGTGGCCCTAAATGCGGATAAAACAGAATGTATCATCTTTCCACTGTCTCACTCTGTCCCCCACCTGATCTATCTATCTATCTATCTATCTATCTATCTATCTATCTATCTATCTATCTATCTATCTATCTATCTATCTATTACAGTCAATGGCTCTACAATCTAACTGGTCCAGCAAGTCACTGCCTTGGGATAACCTTTGACTTCTATGCTGACCAGAGCTGCATCTAGACATATGCTCATGCTTTGCATTTCTTCTTTTCCCTATAACCACTACATTGAGATTTTACTACCTACTAAGATCCCCTGATAAAACATAGGTAGGTGTGGAAACATGTCAGGATATTGATTTTCTTGTTGATAGTGAAGTGTAGGGGTACATTTGACCACAGACAGGTTCTGGACGGGGTCACCCTTATAAGGACGAGGGTTCCATATTTTTGTTAAGAAGGGTCATAATAGACTCTGGAATAGGGTTAAAATAGGGAAAGTTTTCTCAGCTGTCATCTATTCACTGCTTTATATGGAACTACGCTCCAGGAGGCCAGGCCAGGTAGGTCTGTAAAATAAATGATTAGTAAAAATAAAAAACAAAACTAATTTAATGCACATGGGATGTTCAAAAAGCACAAAAGAAGTCCAGACTCCCCTAGGATACTGGTGTGCACTTCAGATACTGAAAGCCTCTTGAAAGATTTTTCTGTTCTTCCTGTGGCTGTGTCAGATATAATAAACTTGTTAGTCTGATTTTACACATTTGACCAGTCTGACGGAGCGCGTGAACTCCTTGATGGCAGGAAAAGAGAAAAAGATGAGATGATGGCTTAAGATCAATAGCTTTACATATGCAGCTATAACATACGCATTCCTCAACTCTGGCTTCAACAGTCTTCACTGCCTATTAAAAACCACAAGCCGGTGTAGGAGAAATAGTTTGATACCACGATGTTAAGGCAGGTCTTTTAAAATGTTCTTATTGTGTATTTAGTCCCTGTCGGAGGCTGATTTTTTTCTCAGCCGTGTAAATAGAGAGTGGGAGCCCTTTCTGAACATGTCACTACGTCATAAGTCACAAGTCACCAGCATGTTTATCTCTCCATCAGAATTATTTTACTTGAGTACTGTGGTGATGACTTGTTGCCTATTCTTTACAAAATAGATCTAGTTCAGTCACATTGGTTGGCGAATGTTTGTGAATGCTAAGCTTCAAATCCTGCCACAGATTCTCAATAGAATTTAGGTCTGTACTGTGACTAGGCCATCTTATCCTATGAATATGCTTTGATTTAAACCCTTCCATTGTAGCTTTGGCTGTATGTTTAGGGCCGCTGTCCTGCTGGAAGGTGAACGTATGGCCCAGTTTCAAGTCTTTGTAGCCTCCAAGAAGTTTTTCTCCAGGATTGCCCTGTATTTAGCTCCATCCATCTTACAACTCTGTAAAGCTTTCCAGTCCCTGCTGAAGCAAAGTAACCCCACAGTATGATGCTGCCACTACCATGCTTCACAGTGAGGATGGTGTGTTCAGGGTGATGGGCAGTGCTGGCTTTCCCCCACACATAGCATATGACATATAGGCCAAAAAGTAAACATTTTGGTCTCATCTGACCAGAGCACCTCCTTTCACATACTTGCTGTGTTCACTATATAGCTCTTTGCAAACTGCAGATGGGACTTCTTATGGCTTGCTTACAAAAAGAGCTTTCTTCTTGCAACTCTTCAATAAAGGCCAGATTTTATGGATGATGGATTAGATTTTAAGAGCTTGGATTATTTTTTTAAAACCTAACCTTGCAATACACTTTGCTACAACTTTATCCCTGAGCTGTCTGATGTATTTGCTTTTCATGATGCTGTTTGTTCACTAATGTTCTCTAAAAAACCCCTGAGGCCTTCACCAAACAGCTGTAGTTATACTAAGAATAAATTACCAACAGATGTACTTTAATTATTAATAAGATGACTTCTAAAGGCAATTGGTCACGCTGGATTTATTTAGGGGTGTCAGAGTACAGAGAGGCTGAATACATATGTACGCCACACTTTCCAGATTTTTATTTTGCAAAAGTTTGGAAAAGCAGGTATAATTTTTTTCTACACTTCACAAATGCTTGCTACTTTGTTTTGCTCTATCACATAAAATATCAATAACATACATTTAAGTTTGTGGCTATAATTAGAGATGGGCGAATCGATTCTAACGAAGGGGAATTCGTTTTGAATTTCAGGAAAACTTTTATTCTGAACGAAGTAGAAGTTTGGGGTAATTCGCAGGAACAAAGCGTGTTTTTAATTGATAAAATAGCTGCGAGCACATGGGCATAGAACTCTGGGAGGAAGAAGGGCATAGCCTGCATGACATGTGCAGAGATGAAGCCAATCAGAGACCGGCGGGATTCTGTGACATCACCGCACTATATAAGTCTGGATGCGACGCTGGCAGTTCACACTCTCTCTCTGTGCCGTGTTGTAGCTGCTACAGCTCCAGTATTAGAGATCTCACACAAAAGAAAGCGCTTTTATACAGCGATTTTTGGGGGTGTCACAGCTTTTCTCACAGACTGCTTCTCTTACATTCTAATTTTGATTTTGTGGGGTATTAGAAGTGAAGTCCAGTGTGCGCCCAATTCAGCTGCATATACATTTTAATGCTATCTGCTCAGTTCTGGAGCACATTGAAAATCCAATGGTTATCTAAGCATGTTGTTGCTGTTGTATTCAGTTAAAGAAACAGCGTTTTTACAATCCAAATACCACTTAATTTTTGGCTGCTCATTTCTATTGTGCAATTTAGATCCAAGGGCTACTTAAACGTCTTTGAGCTATTGTAGTCAGTAAAGGAAAGGGGTTGTCTTAAACCACAAAGAAGAAATCATATCCGAAGGTTAATTAAGTATTTTTATGCTGTTGTGGTCAGTAAAATACACGTCGTTTTAACACGCTACAAAGCTGGTAATTTTAGGCAGCACATTTCTTTTGTGAAATTTACATCCAAGGGTTAATTAAGTATTTTTCTGCTGTTGTGGTCAGTAAAATACACATAGTTTTAACACGCTACAAACCTGGTAATTTTTGGTACCTCATTTCTTTTGCGCAATTTACATCCAAGGGTTAATTAAGCGTTTTTCTGCTGTTGTGGTCAGTAACATACACGTCGTTTTAACACGCTACAAAGCTGGTAATTTTTGGCACCTCATTTCTTTTGCGCAATTTAGATCCAAGGGTTAATTAAGCTTTTTTTGCTGTTGTAGTCAGTAAAATAAACGGTGTTTTTCAACGCCAAAGAAGAAATTTTGCCTGTAGCATAAATCATATCCGAAGGTTAATTAAAGCGTTTTTCTGCTGTTGTGGTCAGTAAAATACACGCCGTTTTAACACGCTACAAAGCTGGTCATTTTTGGCACCTCATTTATTTTGCGCAATTTAGATCCAAAGGTTAATTAAGCGTTTTTCTGCTGTTGTGGTCAGTAAAATACACGTCATTATTAGTGTTGAGCAATTATTATCGACAAAGATGAAATCGGCACAGTTTTTATGTTGATCGAAATTTTTAGATCATGCGATAATTTAGGTTAAAATCTGTGCATCATCTATTAATATCACGCCATTTTCCGCGCTCCCTGTCATTTTGGCGGCCAGCAAATCAGCTTACAGAATAGAGCAGGGTGGGATGTGTGTGCGACGTCATGACTGGGATGCGTATGGTTGCGATTGGCTGGAAAAATCACATGACCTCGTTTTACATAGAACAGCCCTTCCTGTTCATGATCAGTGTGTGCGTCTCATAGCAGTAGGACGTGCGCTCTGCCTGTGTCCAAACAGCTCAGCGAAATTATTCTATTTCTTCACAGAGAAAGCTCTACTGTTAGCTGTGATCCTTACAACTTAGTTAGATCAGAGATTGGAAGATTTTATGTAGTTAGGTAGAGAATTTTAAAGGAGCATCTACCGCTGTAAAGTCACGGAGGGAGCGGGGGGGGAGGGGGCCCCCGCGGGCGAACACAGACAAGCTCTATAAAGAACACTGGATAAAGTTCACCAAGACTTAGTGTAGACATTGCACTGCAATATCTTTATTATTAACAGTTTGCTATTGAAATATTTCCTGGATATTGGGCAGCCTGAACTTATATTAGGATACACATCATTTCTAGTAACTGCAGGTCTCTTTGTTAGGTGCAAAACTCCACTTTTATTATCAGTATACATTTCAGATAGGTGTTCATTTTCAATTTTACCCATTCCACCTTTGTTGATATATCCACCTTGCACTTAAATCTGAAAACAGCAATTTTATAGTCACCACAGGTGAATTGAAAGGTGCAAAAAATACAGTGTATTATAC
This sequence comes from Phyllomedusa bahiana, assembly GCA_025379985.1. Lineage (NCBI taxonomy): Eukaryota > Metazoa > Chordata > Amphibia > Anura > Hylidae > Phyllomedusa > Phyllomedusa bahiana. The sequence continues at coordinate 78,945 of JAODAL010016493.1, forward strand.
GAAAACATAACAGATACGTGTTTTTTGACTTTGGCACACTACAGCTTTGTTCATTGACGCAGCTTGCACGTAAATCTGAAAACAGCAATTTTATAGTCACCACAGGTGAATTGAAAGGTGCAAAAAATACCGTGTATTATACGAAAACATAACAGATACGTGTTTTTTTGACTTTGGCACACTACAGCTTTGTTCATTGACGCAGCTTGCACGTAAATCTGAAAACAGCAATTTTATAGTCACCACAGGTGAATTGAAAGGTGCAAAAAATACCGTGTATTATACGAAAACATAACAGATACGTGTTTTGACTTTGGCACACTACAGCTTTGTTCATTGACGCAGCTTGCACTTAAATCTGAAAACAGCAATTTTATAGTCACCACAGGTGAATTGAAAGGTGCAAAAAAATACCGTGTATTATACGAAAACATAACAGATACGTGTTTTTTTACTTTGGCGCACTACAGCTTTGTTCATTGACGCAGCTTGCACGTAAATCTGAAAACAGCAATTTTATAGTCACCACAGGTGAATTGAAAGGTGCAAAAAATACATTTTATTATCCGAATACATTTCAGATACGTGTTTTTTTGACTTTGGCGCACTACAGCTTTGTTCATTGACGCAGCTTGCACGTAAATCTGAAAACAGCAATTTTATAGTCACCACAGGTGAATTGAAAGGTGCAAAAAATACATTTTATTATCCGAATACATTTCAGATACGTGTTTTTTGACTTTGGCGCACTACAGCTTTGTTCATTGACGCAGCTTGCACGTAAATCTGAAAACAGCAATTTTATAGTCACCACAGGTGAATTGAAAGGTGCAAAAAATACCGTGTATTATACGAAAACATAACAGATACGTGTTTTTTTTGACTTTGGCGCACTACAGCTTTGTTCATTGACGCAGCTTGCACGTAAATCTGAAAACAGCAATTTTATAGTCACCACAGGTGAATTGAAAGCTGCAAAAAATCCCCGTTATTATACGAAAACTAACGATACTGTTTTTTGTACTTTTCCCCCTCCAGATGTCACGATACAGTGGATACAGCTGGAAATCCAAGGCAAAGGACGGGTTTTTAACCCAGCAAAGGGCCCAATGCAGACGGGGGCAGGAGGGAGCAAGATGTAACTGGGTCCTAGGCAAAGCAGGAGGAGCACAGTTGAATGACAGTAGGTTATTAGAAGTTTGCAGGGGAAACCGCAAAAGGGGAGGGAAATAAGGAATCAAGTTCCAGGGTAGAGGCCCGCACGCAGGGGCTTAAACACAATACTCAAGAAGATAACAGGCTTGAGGGTTTATATATGGACAAACAGGAAACAGGGAAAAAAATGGCAAACCCGCTGAGACACGTCCACCATCTGACAGGGCAAAAATTTAAGGGCAACCACGTAAACAAGTTCCAAATCTGCAGGGATTCCGACATTACTCCACCTCAACAGCGGCCTCTGGGACATACCTGTGGTCTATCCGGATGTCTTGATGAAAATTGTTTTATCAGTTAGGAAAATTGATTTACTCACTGTTCCCCCGAATTT